>VZTI01002730.1:358318-389542 GCA_013397865.1 Struthidea cinerea
AAAAAAAAAAAAGAAACGAAAAAGAAGGAATGCCACAAACTTGCATCACCATGAATAACAAACTCAAGACCTTTTTTATTCATGTCAAACGTTTACAAGGAATATGACCTATTGTATAGAAAGGAGCTTAACTCTCATCTATCACAAGAATGATGCTGTCACAAAAATTACTCCATACAGACTTAATTTCCAGTGAATTATATTAGAAAGGCCTTCAGATTAGTATCACTTTATATCCAGTAAAGAGATAAGAGGTAACATTATTAGCCCTAATGCAGAAAATGAACTGTGGTGGGAAAGTTTTGGAAACTGCATGCCACAGGAATGAAACGCTAGCATAATATGGACAGCAATGTGCTTAAGACTGCGGCAGCTGGACTGAGGCAGAAGAGGTCATGCTTAGCAAAGCCTCTGGAATTCCCAGGGATGGTACTGCAGTGACATGAAGGAATTTCGCAGGATGTTGTATACTCAGAGCGCTAAAAAGCAGAAGATTCTGCCCCAGACAGCAACAGCTAAGGTGAAAAGTTTTGGAAGAAGATCTAAGAAGGAGCTTATGCAGTAAACAGAGATAAGGGCAGGAGCCAAAGGGTGCCAAAAGTGAAAATGGAATGAAATAACAAGATGACTCCAGAAGTCAGTTTAAACCTCTATTTAAAAATATATAGATAGTTATTTACTTATAAAGGCTCTTGTCTATTTATGTGTTTGACAGAAGTAGAGCAAGACCAAAATGTGGTTGTGGTCCACTCTCCCCTCACCACGTTTCAGTGTATAAAATTTGCACATCATTTTACGGTTGCTAAAAAGCAAAGTAATGAAATTAAATTGAAAGATGACTAGATCAGTGAAGGAACAGAGCCATTGTATATCAAGTGATGTTTGATAGATGTGAGCCTGAAATAGCTTCATCAGTTTAAAGCCATGTGTGCCTACACTGTTCATGCTTGGGGGTTAGTGTGCACGAGTGCTCAAAACCACAACTCAGCACATCAGACAAAGCAAAAAACCCAGATGAGGCTGCATTTACATGGGTCACAAGACCATGTAAAGACATTTGCTCTGGAAACTAAAAGAGTTATAGAAAAGCTGCAGAGGAGAGGAGGACAAAAGTCTAGCCAAGTTTAAGATGGGGCTTAACGAAACTGAGTGAGAGTTGCCTCCTCCACGACTATGGTCAGGGAGGCTCCTCCATTTGTAACTAGGGATCATGGCAGAAATGTGGCTGAGAAATGCCAGTACCACACATGGGAACCAGTAAAGAAGCAAAGTATGGGGTTAATCCATCTAGAAAGCTTCATTCAACAAGGCTCTTAGGTGCACACTCAAGTCTGGTACCAGCCCAAGGGGCTTGCTAGTGTCTTCAGACCCCTGGGGAAGGGGGAGAGCATAACTCAAAGGTAAACAAGCACAAAATTTTCAAAGAATAGCTTGTTTTGGAAGGGACCTTAAAGACCATGTGGTTCCTACCCCCTGCCATGGGCAGGGACACCTTCCACTAAACCAATTTGCTCCAAGCTTCATCCAACCTGGCCTGGAACATTTCCAGGGATGGGGCAGCCACAGCTTCTCTGGGCAACCTGTGCCAGGACCTCAGCACCCCCACAGGGAAGAACTGCTTCACAATATCCAATCTAACCCCGCCCCCTGTCAATTTGAAGCCATTCCCCCTTGTCCTGCCACTCGAGGCCCTTGTAAAGAGTCTCTCTCCTTCTTCCTTGTCAGCTCCCTTCTAGAACTGGAAGGCTGCAAATAGGTCACCTTAAAGCTTCCGTTTTCCAGGTTTAACAATCCCAATTCTCTTAGCCTTTCCTCACAGCAGAGCTGCTCCATCCTTCTGATCATCTCGGTGGCCTCCTTGGGCTGGCTCCAACAGGTCCATGTTCTTCCTGTGCTGGGCCCCAGGGCTGGAGGCAGCTCTGCAGGTGGGGTCTCACCGGAGCGGGGCAGAGGGGCAGAATCTTTCCCCGCTTCTGCCCAAACTGCTTTCAGTGAACTTCCAAAATCAGATCCAAGACATTTTCTAATATTGATTAACTTGCATAAATCCCAATTCACTTTCTCAAGGGTATATTATTACTATTCCAGAAAAAGCCCAATGAAAAACCATTAGGGAAATGCCAAATACCAAACCCTATACATCATCAAGAACAACTGAAGGAGGCAGGTTGATTCCCAGCAGAAGAGACAATTTTGAGGAGACCTTTTTGAGTTTTTTTATCAGTACAGGAGGGACAGACATCGTTCACACGCCAACTGTTTCACAGGGGTAAAAGGTCCAGAAATGAAGCAGCAGTGTAAAAAGAAGAACAGAAGTACACAGATTTGTTTCAATGCCTGGTTAACTCAGGCAAATGTAACTTGGAGAAGAAATCTGAAGTTTTTAACTGGGCTTGGAGCGGACTTACTAAATTGCAGTCCTGGATGAATCCACCTAAGCTCCTGGATCTAGTGGTTTGTGTTGGACCAGTCGCTGCTGAAAAGCCAGCCAACAGCAAAAATTCCAGATCCAGGAGCTCAGAAGGAATAAAAGACAGTGAGCACAGGCCACCTGATACTCCTTTCAGAAAAGTGAAAAACAAAATTATTCCAAAGACTGCCTCCTTTCCCTAAAATGTCCTCAATTTTGCTAGTTACACCATCATCAAGCAGACAAAAAACATCAACTTTGCTCATTTGCACTGAGCTAAGAACCTCAAATGCTACAGATCGCTGAGAAGAAAAACAGGAAATTTACCATGCTTATCACACAGCATGTCCTATATCTAGCAAAATATTAGGAAAGCCCTTGGTCTCTCAAAATATCCCATATCTAAACGGCAATCATGAGCTCCTTTAATGTGTCACAGCTGCTTCCAAAGTGATTATTCAGCAGAACTACCAAGAGAACAAAAGAAGACACTTCTCTACTTCCTGACTTTTAAATACATCTTTGTCAACTCAACTGTTTTACTTTCCTTCAGCTTTACTGCAGGTTATGGGCACAGAAAAATACTGAACCCATCAGGTCTTCCCAGTATTGCTAATGAGATATTTACAGGATGCTTCCTTACACTGAGGTCTGTCTGCACACATGGATCCCAGGTGCCATTTTTCAGACTGCCTCCAGGAAACACATTCCTTGATAAAAAGCAAAAAGATACATGATGTTCAGTCTTCCATTTCAAGGAAACAGGTAAAAAGTCAGCAATAGTTTTCAACCAAACTTTTCCTTCCTCTTGCCAAGCAGCCCTTGCAGTGATAGTAACCCAGCAGCCAAAATAGGTGTAGACGGAAATGAATTTGCAAGGACTGATCCCCATTTGTCACTCTATCCATGAGATAATGAATTATCACATTCCAAGAACCCATCTCGGGGTGAGCACGTACTAATCTGTGGTGAATCTTACACCCTCAAAACCCCACTAAACCACCAAATTATACTCAGTGCATATGCACAAACAAGTTCATATTATTTGGGTCTGACAGACAAGGTATCTTGAGGTAAGGGTGGTTGGAATGGCCTCTCCTGAATAGCACTGTAGATAGATGTTCCTACAGAAATACATCTCCTAGAAAAACCCAGCTTTTCTAGGCCATATTTACAAAAAAAAGTCTCTTGTAGTAGTTCCTTCCAGTACATATCTCAGATGTGATCAAAGCTGAGAGCATTGGCAAATTCCTACTCTTAACACTTACAGAATTCAGTAAGTTTTAAATGTGCATCCAGAAAACTTTTGACACTTAAAGGTATGTTTTCAAAGCAGCTCATGGGAGGTACATGCACAAATCCCATTATTTGTTAACAGGATTAGTGAACAGTGCTTTGAAAATATACCCCAGACTGTTTTGGCATTAACAGGCACATTTACAAATCTCAAAGACATGAAAACTTATTCTTTCTACTAACTACTGTCCAAAAATTCCAGGTAGCCAGCTCCAATTAATTTCTTGTCTCATCTTCTACCTGGGCAGCATACCTGGTTTGTCTGACAGAATTCATAGTGAAGGAATGACCAAACTGAATTTTGATCATTGGAGTGAATTTGTTATTTCAACCATATTACAGAAGAATGGCATTTGTTTTCTTCTTATGATAAGCACATGGGAAAGGAAACAAACCCAAGTTTTATTACGGAGCTTTACATTAAATAAAAATGATTGCACATTTTAAAAAACCCAAAATCAGTAGTTAATAAACTAGAATATCAGATGTTCTAAATTGGAAGCCCTTATTAGATCTATACTTATGGCACTTTACACCAAAATGAAAATCTGGAACCAGCTGAGGGGTTTTGATGTGTACAAATATCTACCCTAAAAATCAAAGCAAACTTGCCAGCATACTTACACAAAACTTGCAGAAGGTTTTATGAAAAATAGTACGTGGTTCAGCCAAAATTCTCACAGCTGTGAGAATTTCAGTTAGCCAAGGGAGAATTAAACCTCCAGTGCTTCAGACATAGGTCTGAGCATTGATTGCTGCTGCTACTCATTCATCTGAAATACAGACATCCGAAGACTTTCATTTTTACGCTGCCTTGTGGCACAGCAAATGAAAAGAGAAACAAACTTTTAGTCCTCACTAACTCCAAGCTACCCCAGCTCTGCAGTAAAATACAGAAGAGCTCATCCAGCTAAAGGGAGTTCATAACCACGCCTTCACGTATCCAGGGCTTCCTGTAGGCAACTGCTTGCTTGCCATAGACCTAGCATAGGTGTTGCCAAGGAAAATCTTGGTTTTCCTACTGAAGCCCATACCAATTAACGGGGTAGCAAACTCATGCTAGAGTCACACAAAGTCACGAAAAGAACATGGAAAAGACATTGCTGCTGCTGCACAACTGCACTGTGGCCAATGAAAAGGGAGTGCTGGTGTAGGCGTACAGCCTTTGCAGGCCTTGGCTTGGACTTCAGAGTAGAGAGGGGCTGCCACCAGCCTTGGAGTGAGAATTTGAGAAGATGAGGAAGGCGTTGCTTAAGGCTCAGACAAGCACACAACTGGTGACCCCTAAAGAGGTAAAAGGTGCCTCATTGCCCTACGTGACGTGACTCTCAGCCCTCTGCCATCAGGCCATAGTGCCATATGATCCCATTCAGAAATGTGTCAGACTCCTGCCCACATTCTGGCAGAAGCAAAAGGGTAACTCTGTTTCATTCCTAGTCTGCAGCTTCTCCTGACGATTTTGTAAGTTTAAATAACTTGCCACTCTGCCTGGTATTTACCCCTTCCTGTACTGCTCAGTGGGCCCGATCCCACACCCTTTCAAGAGGTTGAATTTACCAGGTGGACTGGATGTGGCAGAACAGACCTTCATTTCCTGACAGAGAAGAGATTCCCAGACTAGTCTGAAAAAGGAGCTCCTGAAATGGAAGATGTCTCGCAGCTGAAACGAAGACCTCTGCGTGGGCCAAGCTACCCTGTTTCTCAGGCTGGTAAAACAGCATCAACATTTCCCTTCTCCACTGGAAACACTTTACCTGCAAGATCACGTCATGGCACGCGCCTTTTTTGTAACTTTATCTTGCGGCTGTCCGAGAGACATCTCATGTCACCTAAACCCAGTTTTTTCCTCCTCTGTCATTTCCAGGCATGCAGGTTACAGCAGAAATTCAGTCCCCGGCCTCCAACCCTGCACCACTCACTCCCACGTTCCATCTCATTGTCATTGTTCCAGCCCAAATGTGGCAACTCTTCCTGCACAGTTTTCTGATTTTTTCACATTGATATTGTCCTTTGGTGTGAATTGGAAGACACATCAGTACCTCCCCATTTTTAATGGCAATTCCTTAATGAATATTTGAAACAAATCTGTTTTGAGACTGAAGGAGCTTGCCATCTTCTTGCAGACTTATCAGACTTATCATCTTTTATAGCCTTTCACAATCTTCCATTTAGACAATTTCTCATGCACTTTAAAAAGCTGTATAAATTTCTATCTTAGTTAAGCTAACAACTTTCTCAGGAAAGCATACCAGCTACATTACCAAAATGCACATAGATTAGCTATACTCTAGTCCTTGTTTCCAAGATAAATATATTTTATTAAAGAGGAAGACATGGTGAATCAATTCATAATCAAGTGATGTAATCATCTTTTAAAGTTGGAGTTTAATAAAGCAACCAGGAAACTTCAGTTTAAATATCGTAGCTAATCTTGTATTTAGACTTCTCAGCTGTTTTCTAAACAAAAGCTATTAGCCACAGAGACCAGTGATTTTGCAAATAAATGGAAGCTTTATAGTAGATTAGGCACTTTTTATTACCTCAGGGGATAGACTATGCACTTATTTAAAAAGCTTAACATTCATTTATTCACACATTTGTTTTACATGTTAATACATTAAAGATAATTAACAGCTTCATTTTCTAAATTATTTTTAAATTCATTACTCATGTCAACCTTATCCTGAATGCAAAATGGAATTGGCCTCAACCTCTCAAACCAGTTTTTATTCACCAGCTTGCAGAGGAGAACAAATCTTTCTGCTTTTCCACCTACTAGCCATCTTACCCACTTCGATTGAACTCTGAATAAACTGAAGAAAATATCCCTGTACCAACAGAAAAAGCAACAACTACAGTAATAAAGCACTTTCAGCAACAAGCTCTGCTTTTAGGTGCTGATTTTGTGACATCCCCAATTTTAGTAGCTAGACACTCTAACATTTCAGCAGCAAATATTTAAGCAGCACTTTTGCTGTTATTTAAGTGATTTTTCTGTTACTGTTGATTTATGTTTTAAAATAGACCCTCTCAATTTCAAAGTTAAGCAGAGTTTTAAAAAGTTATTGAATCGAACCCGAAAATCCAATTGACATTTTAAAACTTCCTTTTTAAACTAACAGATATTTATGTACTCTGGTATTCAGCTTGCTCAGCCTGCCTTTGGACAACTTTAGTTGCACAGCTTCCTGAAGGCATCTTAAGGCATTTTCCCCCTCATCCTCTCTCTTTTCTTTCCTCAATTCTCAGTACTATTAAGGTCACACTAATCCAGCTATAGCTGCTCACATGACTTTTGTTCTGAAAGATGCCAGTGGCTACTGTGCCATCCCTGTGAGTGGTACTTATTAAATTATGCCTCTGTAGACACTGGTTTATTAAAAAAAAAAAATCCCCAGGCTTGTGCAAAATAAGTGTTAGCTAAGAGGAAGTACACAGAGTTTAATGGACAGGGATGGGCATGTTTTGCTAACTAGCTAATCAGACTCAGAAAAGCACAAACCCATATAAAACTTCCTGGTAAAACTTGGTGCTGTCACAACCAGCCAGTCGCTGGAGTGGAGAGGAGCTGCTCTCCACGTTGTCCTCCTCCCTTCAGCTGCTGCTCCATGCACTCGGTGGGCTCCTGCTTTGAGCCAGTATTTAAGGCAGCGTGAGCCGCGCTCGGCTGCATCAGCGGGCCAGGTCAAACAGCTTCACAGGGACACGCACCGGCTACAGGCGCTATAGGATAATCCTGGAGTCCTGCCCAGCATTCCTGCTCTTGCTTTCATAATCACACATAAATTAACTGGCTCTAATGAAACGTTCATAACTGTGTGTGGAATACTGTTGCGTGCCTAATGCCTATCTTCAGGTGCATAATTAATTGCTCTGCAAGGCATTTTAAGGCAGGGGGAATAAAAGCTCGGCATAAATGCTGATCCAACAGTCTGTAAAGCCAGTGGACTAGAACAGAAAGGCCTCCGAGAGCAGTAGCTTTCAGCTAAGGCCCCTGCTATCGTTATGCAGAGGACTAATTAGGATATTATTTGTTACCATTTGGAGGAACAGCTTCTGAGTTTGGTTAGAGGTGAGCACTAATCAGCTGCTGAAATCTAAACTGATTATGTCTGAAGTGTCGACAGATGCAGAACTCCCTGAGTGAAGAATGAACATGTGTCAGCTTTTTGAGACAAGCTAGGGGAATACTTGTTTAACAGAAAAAAAAAAAGGCACATTATTTAATACTGAGCAACAGACATGCACAAATAGAATTAATCATATGGAAAACAGTGGGATAGAATGTACCAGTCTAACACATAAAAATAATTATGTCAAATGTCCTTTTTCTTCTCAACATCACTGAACTCTTTTCCCACCAATGTTATTCTCTTAATTGAATTGTCAGGGGTAAGAGAGGGACAAAAAAAGGCCAAACCTCCCAGACTTGTCAACAAAGCATCCTGGTTCACTGCTTTCTAGAATGTACATTAACACTGTTGTTTAAACAAGCATTATAAACAAGTTCTCCATTCCTCAAACACTAAGCTCAAATCCTTCCCCTGATCCCAAAATTATCTGTGCACATTTTCACATAGTAACCTACCCCTACCTGATATCATCGGCACACAACAAAACAGCAATCTTTGCCCTAAGGAATTTAGAAGGGAATTTCATAGTAATACTCCCATTCCTGCTCCAAGGCGGATCAGAAGTAGCAGAAAGATCCTAGTTTTAACCAGGACAGGCACGTTGGCAGACAGGCAGGACTGAATTTGGAAGGCCCTAAAAATATTTTAGATTTTGCCAGAGGGACACTCCATCCTGTTTTCAAAATGTCATGGGACTGAAAGGGAGTAAAACCCAACCAGTTTCCTTTGATCTTCTCCCCAGAGCAGCGGGGTCTCATTCAATGTATTTAGTAGAGTCAGGACTGAACAGTTCAACCTCTAACAGGAATAAGCATCAACACTGCACTGAGTACAAGTTATGCAAACACATTAGTATTGACAGGACTGAGGCTTCAGATTTGAGAAGCGAAGAGAACAGAGGGATACAGAATCAAAAGTGGCACATTTCAGCATAATCACCTGCTCACACAATTACCAGATACAAGACAAAGCAGTCACAGTTATCACACTCATTGCATTAAATGAGGCAACAACTTGCACACTTATCCCTGTCTGCACTTTGCTGGACCACATGGCTAAAAATGTGCAACGGTTCCAAATACTCTGCAATAAGTAATATGATGAATTATAAAGACACTGCAAAAGCAACTAAACTACATAAGGTGCTGAGCATATATATGGAAAGAGACAGCCCATATCCCAAAAAGCTTTAATCCTCCTGAAAATTAAAATCCAAACAAACGTGTGGGTTTGAAATGTCATTGTTCAGCACCAGCCAATGAGATATTCCAGTCTGAGTTTCTGAACCATCTGGTAAAGCATCACAACAGCTTTAAGCATCCAAGGATCTGTCAGGGGCTTTAGTTTAGAAATACTAATAATCCCATCATGTGCAGCTCCTGCTGAATGGAAGATATACCTACTCAATGATTTACTCCCCACTCCTTTACCCAACTGCACAAGGGAGAATCAGCCTGAACAAGACCTGTTAACATTTCTTCATTTGAAAGCAGCATTGCTCAAATTATTTGAGAACTATTACCCAGAATCACAGTCCCTCAGCTTACAAATCACAGTGAGGACCTTTGGCATTTTGAAAGGGAAGAACAATTCCCAGGAAAAGCATTAAGAAAGTATTTTGCTTTGAACTACTTAGTTCTACAGATTTTATGCTAGTGATTTTTTCCTTTCTTACCATTTACCTTGACTTCTCCAGGTGACATTTGGGTGGAGGAAAATAAATAGGGAGGGAGCTTCATTAAACACATTTAACAGTTCTACACAACCCACAAAGCAAGAAACACCGGTCTGGTGAAATGAACTCATAGCTGGAAGACAGGCATTTCAGCCTGTGTGCGGCTTGGTCGCTGTCTTACCGCATGCCATTGACCAAGTCACTTGGACCAACTCTCCGAATGTCCAACTGCATGTATTCCTGATCCACTCGGAAATGGGCTAGCAAACTCTGCCATCTCTAAAAGTCAGCCCTACAACTTCCCAAGGGAGTCATTCCAAAGAGACAGGTGGCTCCTGCTAAAAGAGAGGAAGCTCTTCTCCCACCTCCAGTCTCTGCAAGTTCAGAGAATGATGCCTGTTCATCATTAAAGACGGTTTTGAAGGCTTGGCATGAAATACCCTTTCGGAAATGTATCCATAACCTGATAGTACTAATAAGGGGTTTTGGAGTTCTTTTTTCCTTTTAATTCCAGTAGGGTTTATGACACCTCTAGAAGCATGAAGCTGAACTATCAGTTTAAGACCGTTGGTCCCAACATGTGGCTTGTGGTCAATGTGTTGCACTTTGATAAAGTTAACAGAAATAGAATAATGAGGTGACACAGACACCTGAACACAGCACGTTTGCAGTGCTGTTATTGCCCACAGGCTGAGAGCAGCTGCTGACTGTTTTTTAGACCAGCAGTTTGCAGTCTCTAGAACATGGGATACTCCTAGGGGGCACACACACACAAAGGAATAAAAGATGTTACGAAATAGTCTTAAATTCACTCAGTGAGACCCATAGCTACCACGCAAGATGGCATTCAGTCTGGAAATCGGAAAAAAAAAACAAACTGAAAATGAGCACTTTTTAGACTAAACCAGCCTTTGAAAATAGCCTCACTAGAAAGGCACTCTAAGCTCAATACACAGACTCTTCAGGGAAGTTGTGTAAAAATGCTTTGTACACAGCCAATTAACTCTAACTTATTGATTGAGATGGCATCTCTTAATTGTTTGGTTTGTTAAATATTTCTCTTTGAAGAATTTTCTTTCTGAAAAGCCACTTACACCAATTTCTGTAACTTGCCACTCAAGCTATCAGTGGACACACAAGAGTTATATGCATGGTGATGAGCTTTTAGTAGTTAAAAAAACCAGCAGCAACAACAATAAGAAAAAAAGTGGTTTGTCTTTGAAAACCGCACTGGAAAATAACCACTTACAGGTAATTCTAAATAGAGACTTGTGAAGTAAAGACAAATGCAACCGAGAGCTAATAAAGCCCTATCTGTTAAACTCGGCATCCTGTGAGCTGATACTGGGCTTTTAGCACTCACTGTTCTGCAAACCACTGGAAAAAAAAGGTAATGGGTAAAAGAAAAAGATGTGATAAAGTCTTCCTATTTCGCTGAAAAGCCGCGTGTCATTTGCATGAACTCTTCTGCAAATCATTGCAGAAAAATCAGCTGTCAATCAGCTGCTGCTTCTGTATCACAAGTTGATCGGAGAGGAGAACAAAAAAAAGAGATTTTCAAAATTAAGAGTTAGTGATGTATAAAAGCCATTAATCAGTATGAAGACCAAAGAAGTGAAGCCAGTTACAAGGTACTGAATTAACAAGAGTCAAAAGCCACAAAGTGTCAGTCCTTGCTAAACTCATATGCTACCAGTGTCTGAGCAAGAAGGACAGTTTTAGGTAAATGAAGAATTATTCTTTATTGACGGAAAGTACCCAGTATGGAGTTCATGGCCTTAAAGAAAAAAAAATCAAATTCACCAGACAATAAGTCAATGCTGAATGAAAACCGACTGAACACAAATGACAAGATCTTTCTTTTGCTGGCATCCAGGTCTTTTCCTATTAGCATCCAACTTTGCACTTTCCAGTGACAACCAGTGAAAGGCAAGTGTCCCCACAGTCAAGCCATGTGTGAAAGCTCTTTCCATACAGGATCACAGTGAGAGAATTTACCATGACAATAGCCTTGGATTATTCTAGAGCAACTACAGAGGTGAGAATCAGTGTTTGGCTTCTCAGTGTCCAGTTTTGTTCATCACCAGCTCGCCCACACCCCCTGTCCGCAAACACTAAAATACATGTATGATTCTACCCATCTGAGTATTCCAAAATAAGCCAAAGCACACATATACCAAACCACAGCCCAAACTTACACTTTACACTCATTAGACCTCTGGACATAACCTGAGATTCTCAAATCTCAAAAGCAAAGATGTGATAAAGACTGTTTTTTCTCCCTCTCAAGGCTGAAGAGGCTGGTGACTGTCCATGCATTGGATGACAATGTTCGCAGAGGAGGAAAAGGCCTATCTGAGTCACCCATACCAAGCCAAGCATGCTTTTTTTGGGGCAGATGAGAAACAGTGAAATTAGGCCTGAACAACTGTCATGGGTGTAAAACACAACTCCGCCATTAAGAAATGCCCCTTTTTTCAACCAACAGAAGAGCTGGCTAAAAAATAATAGTAATTTAAACTGAAATGGAAAAAGGAGATTTTTTTAATAAGAAATTATTTTTCAACCCGCTCTAACAAAAACAAAGTAGAGGAATAATGAAAATAAAAGACATGGAAATGTAATATTAGAAGTCCATGTTTTGTGACTTGCTACAGCAATAGCATCTCCCTGCCCCATCCACAATTTTCCTTTCAGGATCAAAACTAGGCTGACCCAGCATCTCACTCCATATAATTATTCCTCCACAAAGAAACATAAAAAATACTCTCACTCCTCCTCACTCAGCTACTATTTATCAGTTATAATCACCTTCACTCCCAGTTAAAGTAGGTTTCCAGCTCTCTAGATCAGGGCATAACTTATAGCAGCAATTCAAAAATGTGTTTCCCCAGCTGGAGAGAATTCAGAGCAAAAAGGGAAGTCCTGCAGGATGTGCTGGTCTCTGATAGCCAAGCCTCTGAACTGTTACATGAAGAACCAAGTCTGAACGAGGAGGAGTGAGGAAAAGGAAATGTACACATACAACGACTTTGCACTTCTATAATACTTCCTCTCCACAGTTCTCCACAGAGGAACAAGGCATGAATCTTCATCACCCCCATCTACCAGGGACAAAACCCTGGCAGAGGAGAGGGGGAATTTCCCCAAGATAAAAAGGGTACTTTTGGTGGGAAAGCAAAGATCACACTAAAAAGTGTTACTGGCTCTCAGGATCCTGCTAATACTACCACCCTTGTTTTTCCCGACAGAAGAGTCCCATCACATAACTGCTTCTCCAGCACAACAAAGGGCGTTGAACTTGGAGTTCAGGGAAGCAGGAGGAGGGGGGTGGAGAAGGGCAAACCGGCAGAGTTTCAAATCTTTTCTGTGTATTTATAATGTTGTAGAGAAACTGCATTTCAGGATGGAAAGATTATTGATTTCTTAATGGATTACTGCTGCACAAATTTACACTCCCCCCCAAAAACATCAATCTTAGGATAATAATTATAAACCTATCACAGTGTATAGAGCATTCTGACTGAGTAGAAACTTATCGCTATCTGCCGGGAAATGGTCAGTTTTCTAATTTCTCCCACTCCAACCACATTACAGCACGGCAAGGAGCTACTGAAAAATACATGCTATTATAAAACAAAGTTTGTAATAGCCACAGGACATATCTCCAGTCAACTTTCATTAAACGGACTCTTTTAAACTACTGCCCTTAAGACAATGCCCGATCCATTAGTGAACAAGTTAATTAGTTATTAGAATTCTTTTATGTTATATTTCTCATTGTAATGAAGCACCCAGCATTAAGAGGGACTCCTTAATGGGCAACATACATTCACAAACCCACACACCCTCAGTTTTTCTGCTTACCAGCCTACAGTCAAATGTTTCTGTAGCTAAGTAATTTTTTAGCAAAGGCATCCATAGAACAGCTTTGCTACATGCAGCATCATGTTGCAAAAATGACTGAAATACCACCAAGACGCCCCTTAGCTTCAGGAAGTGTCAGACCAAATCACTGGAGATGGGGCACTACAGAAATGTAAAAATCATTCTAAACCAAAAATCTCAATACCCCAAAGTTTGTGGAAGTGCGGGAGCATGGAAGATTCAAGTCTGTCTCTCTTCAGTGGTTCCCACTCACACCACCACCACGGTTTAACTAAAGGTGTTTTATGAGGTTATAGTCCAAATGTGAGCTGTAAGCTAAAGGCAAGCTGCAAAGGGCTGGTTGTGAACCCAGCACCTCTGAGCTGCTGGCCCCATCCCTCTGCAAGAGGCAACCACCCCTTGCACTGGGTCAGAGGCAGCAGAAAAGCCAACTGCCTGCCTTGTTGACCCTGTGCCAGGTGTCAGCACAGCTCAGAGTACCTTTGCCCCTGCAGGAACAGAAGAAGAGCTAGGAGCTCCCATCCCTGCTCAGACACCACCCTCTCACTCTGTGAGACCGTGCACTAAACTGGATCAGCAAATCGATCCAAGCTAAAAATACCCCTTTTTGTTATTTGGTTTTTCTTTTTCAGAAAAAATGCTGGCATTGCCACAGAGAACAAGGAATGCTGAACTCTGCTTTGCGTGCTTGCCTTAGGAACAGTCATCTCGGCTGGAAGGGCATCTGGGGCACCTGCCAGTTATAACACCTTTAAACAGTCCTAACTAATGACAGCCCACACATCCAGTGCCATTAAACCATGTGCAGGTCAAAGCCCTGCACACAACAGATTTCCAAGCTCCTGTGGCACTGTTCAGCTGCAGTTTGGTCCAGAGCAGAGCTGCAGTTACACCCTGCTCAACACCAATCCTGCTGTTCCCTGTGCGGAGCCTCGCTGTAGGCAGTGGGTAATGGAACAGCTTGTACAAGCCAAGGGCTGGAATTTAAATGGAAGGCTGAGGTACAGCTTGCTTGTAATCTGGCCGTAGCCTTCCATGCCTAAAACAATTTCAAATACAAATGCAGCCAGTTGATGTTCCCCCAGACTATGCCTGTCCCTGCCTACAACTTGCCCCCATGATAGAGGTCTGCTCCATAAGTGTGTGGAATTAGAGAATCTCTCACAAAGTGCAGTGGGCTTTGGATAGGTCCTAAATTACTCATGGGAAAGCTTGCCAGCTACAGAGCACAGCATCAGCACCTTAACTCTCATTTCTGTAAGAGGCTCCAATTTAATTAGTGCAGCAACTTCTCCCCTTTTCCATAACCTACAATTCCATCCTTCCTCCTCCATCCCAGGAACTACTCAAAGCTGCTGCAGGACAGCAAGAGCATCTCCAAAAATCCTCAACTCAAAAGGTGGTTAACAAAAAAAATAACAGCCAAAGAAAGCAGCATTCTCCAATGTACACAGGCCACATAAAATGAAAGCAAAGGACCCAAAATTCAACACTTGCCATCAGCTTCAATTAGCAGCAAAGTGGAGTTTGGGAAAACAAGGGCCTCTTCAGAGCTGCTATAGGGCAAAGATGAAATCCCAGAATTAAAAACAAAATCCCCACATGCACATTAATATTCAGAGGCAATTACCTTTCAGCTTAAAGTCAGCCAACATGCATCTTACTACTGCAGCTCTTAAAGCAATCTTGTTTACAACTGGAAATGGATTACATTATCTCAGCTCCACCTATCCACATAATGCAGAGCAAACTGTCAAACATAAAATTACAAAATGGTTATTGTAAGGTATCCCCTTCAGCATAAAAATTAATTTGACCTATTTTATTACTAAATTATTACTCCCACACAAATTTTCTATCATAGATATCTATCAGCACTGACATTTATATTCCAGTGAGGCACTCTCAGATGCCTATTTTCTTCTTCTCCATCTCAAAGGTGTATTGAACAGATCTGATGTAAACAGCCTGCCAAGCTAGTTAAAATCTTTAAACTTTACACATACAATTAGATTGTGACAATAACCATTTGCTTAAAAAGAGAGAGAGAGAAAGATACCTACAGAGAGTTTCAGATTCTGAAACAAAATGCTTCACAAATTAAAGAAATGATTAATCTAAATATAAGAAGGACCTACAGATATTTTTACTACGGCTCTGGCAGGTTGTTCTGATTGTCACCAAGAGACATGATTTGACACAATGGCCCTGATTAAGAATGTGCTTAAGTCCTATTAAAGCCAATGGAAGTTAATCATCTGTTTAAGAGCTTTGCTAAATCAGGACCAGAACAGGAGACATTTCCAAAAAATCTGGGCCTAAATTGAACACACACTAATTAGCTGCACACACCAATTACATGATTATGGATGAAACACAGTTGTTTAGCATTTACAACAGCACACTTTGTGTGGAATCATTTAGAAATAAGGTCTAATTATCATTCCATAACAGGTCCCACAATGAATTATAACCCACATATACCATACTAATTTTACTTAAAGGAATAGCTTAAAAAGGAAAAAGAAAAAGAAAAAAGTAGAAATCCTTCCAGTAAAATTAGTCCAAATTCTCAAGTGGATCAAGATCTGACCCTTTTGGAACTTCTCTGTGTTCACAGGGAGAATGTCTGAGCACTCCTCCTCGGCCCAGTTTCCTACATTTTGCTTACAGAAAATATTCACTTTTGCATTTCAAAACGTAACATTTGTACTCGACGCTGCCTAATGACTTAAGACCTGCACTCAGGAAACAAACAAATTGGCACAGATCTGCATATCCACGATAACAAATACCACCAAATCATTCCTAAAAAGTATTTATGCATACAAACCAAAAGTTGCTTTAGGTTCATTTGTGAATGATCTCAATCATTTGAACTGTTTGACATAACCAGGATTGACAAGTCTCACTTTTATGTCCCTTACACTGACATTTATTAAGTTTTTCTTAGCAGCAAGATTTTCAGATAAGTGACTAAAAAAGTCTCTACTTTCATTAAATCAAGAATAAAAAAAGCATTCCCAAAGCCAGAGACTGCTGAAAAGACATGCTTCAGTGCAAAACACAGCTCAGGAATGAGAAGATCCATCAAGAATTACATTTATTAAACAAACACACATTAAAAAAAAAAAAAAACCAAAAAAAACCCTCATGGTATGTAAGGCAATCTTGCGATTTAAAACTTGACTCATGATTGTGAAAGTTTGGAGCTGGCATGCCAACTTGGTGAGCCATCTGCTCACCAACAATTTATAAATGAGACTGCTGCCAAAGCCACCCGATTACTCAGTTCTAATATTAGTGATGTAACTAAAACATGCTCGTAGGGTTTTTCTCCCCATGGACCAGGAAGGACAAGAGAAAAAAAACTCACAGAGAAAAAGTTAAAAATAAAATAGGTAAAATGTATCTATTCTATATTCCCTTGAAGTCTGGTGAGTAGGAACATTAAAGATTAAGTCGATGCTTCAGTTCTGTAATTCCCTCTAAATCAAATCAGAAGAAAAAAAAAAAAATCAATGGAGTGATTACAAATGATGGGACAAGGAGAATCATAGAATGGTTTGGGTTGGAAGAGACCTTAAAGCCCATCCCATCCCACCCCCTGCCATGGGCAGGGACACCTTCCACTATCCCAGGTTGCTCCAAGCCCAGTCCAACCTGGCCTTGGACACTTCTAGGGATGGGGCAGCCACAGCTTCTCTTGGCAACCTGTGCTAGGGCCTCACCACCCTCACAGTCAGGAATTTCTTCCTAATATTCAATCTAACCCTGCTCTCTGGCAGTGGGAAGCCATTCCCCCTTGTCCTGCCACTCCAGGCCCCTGTAAATAGTCTCTCTCCATCTTTCTTGCCAGAATTAGGTCACCCCAGAGCCTTCTCTTCTCCAGGCTGAACAATCCCAAATCTCTCAGCCTCTCTTCATAGCAGAGGTGCTCCATCCCTCTGATCAACTTGCTGGCCCTCCTGAATCATATATTCTGTTCCCAATGCCTATTTCTTTGTTAATGATTGAAATGGTAGTTGGCTAAAATCAAACAAACTGTGCTCATTTCATAATAGCATTTAACACATTCTGAAAACAGAGTTAAAAAATAATCACGAAATTGTGCACGTAGGCTAACAGGTACAACTGTTGATTTTATTTGTGAAGCTAATTTTACCATTAGAACTGGGCAATTTGGGATAAAAACATTATCCTATTTAAACAAGACCTTTCTTATTAAAATTCAACGTCACAGATAGCAGCAAAAACGTGCTGCAAGTTACTATACAGTAAACAATCCTTGGGGCAAAAGATATTGTAATGAAACTGCATGGAAAATTACTCACTCAATCATTTTTAAAACGTTGAGTCACAATTCAGTTTTGTTGGCCTGAAACTCCAGATTTATCTCCATGGCAAGTCAGTAGCAAATCCCAAAGCACAGCCACTATTCCCAGAGCTCAGGCATGAGGATGTGCTGCTGCAGGAGGAATCCCGGCAGTGGGCCATGTCCTACACCACCACTTCCACACGGCCTCCTGTGTTACCTCCTGCCCATAGAGGTAACAAAACAGTTTAACCACTGCCTTCAATGTGAGCAGAATCAGGACATTTCCAAGTGCTCTGCAGGGGACACTAATTGGATTCAAAACACAGGCAGTCCTGGTGGCATTAATTAAGAGGACAATGACAGTGACAAGCACCCTGCTTCATTTCAGAACACCTTGTGCTATCACTGCCAAAAGGAGTAGCTTTTAAATCTGCAGTTTGAAATTAAATGCATCATCATTACCCAATTACCGTTCTAACTAGTTTCCTCAACAACAGATCGGCTTTATTTACAATTAATTTTGGTTAATGAGTTAGTTGTAGTTTTATCTGACGGATAATGGGAGAGAATTAATAATTGCTTAATCCACACAAAATTTTGTTGTTCACATAGCACACAAAATTTTGACAAATGTTTCTGAATCCCAGCCAACAACCACCAGCACATTTTCACCATCTGAAAGCAGCCAAAGCTCAGCAAATGTTACCATTTTACATTATAGTAGGTTAAACTGTTTATATATATAATTAGAATTATTATTATAAGCTACAGTCATAATTATAAATTGAAATTTCATTACTGACTCATAAGGAGGCTTTCCCCCTTCCAAAACACCTGGCCAGAACAATTGATTAGGGTCACCTCTTTGATGGTCTACAAAGATTTATTCCATCTATAGTTGCACAAGAAAATGCTGCAGAGACCCAAAATGGAGAATAAACTGCCCTGTGCATGTCAGCTGTGCTGTCCATCTCACACCTTTGTCTATTCCCCTCCAATGAACTTAAGCCTGGCTCCAAAGCCATTTTAAGCCCAGTCCTATTTTTTTTTTTAATTAGGCATTGGTTTTAAATGGTTTTAAACCATCATCTTCCGCAGCCACATCACTACCTTCTCTGAAAAATACTTTCCCCTTGCCAAATGCTGGGAAGGGCTGGGTTTGCCTCCAGCCAGTGCCATTCTCTTCTTCTAGCACAGTAGTCTCTGGCTGGGGTGCTGTCTACCAGACGCAACATCAAACCTAAGGATTTCCCAGTATCCAGTCATTAAGGAACCTTGGATAATTATATGGCAATTAGCATTCACATTTCTACAGTGAAAACACTTCTTCTACTCTTTTCCTAATGCTCTGTTGTTCTAGGCTGTTAAAAAGAACAGCCAGGGTTCCAGAGCAGGAATAGCTGAGCTGGGACACAGATAAAACAACCTGACATGAAGATGAGGGAGAACATTACAGAGCAGCACTATAGATTATTTCCTGGAATGCACTGCAGTTTGCTTTGGTTTTGAGTACATATGTGATATATATTTACTCGAGCAAAAATCTCACTACTATCGATTTCTCTATAAATATTTAATAGTTACCAGTCAGAAGGTAAATTTAAGTAACAATAGTGCTAATGACATTAAATGAATGAAGCACTTTAAAAGTGAGAAAAAAAGCAAACACTTCCTTACAGCATTTTAGAGCAAGAGCAGTAAGACAGCAACCTGAAACCATGTTACGTGCTGATAGCCTGAGTCATGTCTGGTCTTACAGGCAGACCAGAGAGGTGATTTTGCACAAGTATCTCACAAAAAAGTAGGTTTTGCAAGCAGCAAACTTAGCAGAGACTGGCTTCCAACAACTTTTTCCCATGCATTTGACATTTGAAAAGGGCGGCGCTTAATAGTTTTTCCTTCAGCCGAGGCACAATTCACATACCTCCCTCTCCTCTTTCTGGCTTCCTCATTTCATAAGAATTGCACTTTCCTAGTATTTTTCAAGCCTGTAGTTCTCTGTTGTATGTGACCGAAACCCTAAGTGCCTTCCATTTACATTATTGCATTGCACATGTACAGGCTTGTCAGAAACCAGGGCTGGACACATCTCCCTATCTTTTTCATTGGCTGTCAACCTTCTCTACTTGATATTAGGTAATCTGGGGGCAGCTGACAGGTCATAGCATTTAGACTATGAGAACACTCTGGGATTCACATGTAAGTACATGGGATTTTGGCAAAATAAATTTTGCAATTCGTAGAATACAAATTTAAAAGAAGGCCAAAAATAAACTCACAGAGCTCTCACAGTCTGCTAACATCATATACTACTTGACCATTAAATATACAACTAGCACATCATTCTTCTGAACTCTTGAGAGCTACCTATACTCTGACAATTTGTAGTCACATACACAAATTATGAAGCTGCCTCTCACCTATAAGAGCTGAATTCTTACTAAGATTTAATTTCCCTACTTTTCCTCTACCTCTTCAGCCTAAAATTTTATCCACTTATTTGTATCTCTTCAACTGGTATCCTTTGTGAAGCTCTTAAAACTGAAAAAGCATGATATAACAAGGAGATATTCTTGTATTACTCTCTAGAAGAGTAGATTATCTGAAGGATAATATCCTACAGTGATAGAGAGAAGCCTGTGTATTTAAACTAGAGGGAAAATTTCAAACAGGGGGTTTCAAGTAAAGCTGATGCCCCAGATTGTTTCAAACAGCTGCTTGGAGATGCGTTAGACTCATCCAGGAACTACCGGTGCTGGTAATAAGGTCAAAACAACTGGTAAGGTTGACCCAATTTTGGGAGATTAGACTGTAAAACTATTACTCACAACTACATTTAGGACATGCCTAAATCTGAAAGGTGATGAGGATTAAGGCACTGAGTAAATTTAAGGCCCAATGGTGTATTCTGACATATTTCCGTACTCAGGCAGACTCTGCACTGGTGCCAGATCCCTGCAGACTCTCCAGGGATGCAGGAGAGAGGCCCCTCACCACAACAGCGCATGTGCAATACAAAGCCTGTACCTAGGAACGGACAATTAAAAGCAGTATGCAAAACTGCTAATGAATAAGATTTATTCTCCTTCGGGGCCGTTATCTCGACAAGGCAAACCCTGCAGGATATCAATTTCTCAAGAAATATGATTAAAAACCAAATGCCATTTTTTTCTTTTGCCTGAACTGTCTCCCTCTATCACAGACCTGGCTGCTAACCAGAGCAAGGTCTTCAGTCTACTGCCCCTCCTTCCTGGAAACTTGTAACCATCCACAACTTTAAGAGTACAGCTACTCTTCCTCGAACGAATAGACCTCATGCCTCTTCTGTGTAAAAAACTTGCTGTTTTCATACAGAAAGAAGCAACTTCTTTTCAAAACAAGGGAACTCACACCATCCTGTTTGCTGGTCCTTGGACTAAAGCAGGTGTTTAATTCACACTGCTGAAGTTTAAACGATGCACAGATACAGTTACTAAAAACTCTCAGTTTGTGTTTTATTACCTATAAGAGCAACTTTGCTTACAAAGGGAATCATAAAATGTCCAAAAGCTGAGCTGACGTCTAGGAAAGATCAGGTGTGAATTCTCACAGTATTGCACACAGGTATTCCCAAATCAAAGAGTAATTATGAGAAAAATTACCACGGACTTGAGCATATCACAGGGTTCTCCAGCCAGCCTTCTGTGCCACTCACCAACATAATTTTCATGGACTGAGGGAACACACGCCCCTTGAGAAAAACCAGGAAAACATTACTTTCTTCTGATGGAATTGGGAGGTTTTGGAGGCTGGGGGGAAATGCAAGGAAAACATCACTAAAAAGAAGCTGAGAAAACTCCAGCCTGATGCTGAAGGTCACAGCACAAATATCTTTAGTCTAACACTTGTTTTGTTCAAGTGGAGGAACAGAGGCGATAAACACGAAAATCTGCCCATCGGAATGTCAAGTTTTTCACGTATGCGGTTTAACTGCCAACGGAGCATCTCTCTCGTAAGCCCTGCCCAGATCTTCCATTAGCTGGAGAGGAAACACAGCCCGCCTCAACTCCTCACATGAGAAGATTCGTAAGAAAAAAAGATGATAGGTGGGACAGGCAACAAGGTGAATGGATTTTCTGTACTTCAGGATGTCCTACCTCCTTTGAAAAGCATTTGAGACGTCCAACCCCCAGGACAAAGGGCCTGACAGCAGCAGCACCAAGATGTGGCTGGGTCTTCTATCCACACTGCACAAAGTTTCAGGGTGGACAGCAGCACCGAGTCCTCCAAAGGCCTTCTCCGGGCCAGAGACAGGGCAGGGACTTGAATACTCACACTAATCTTCCCCTTCTCTCTCCCCTGCTGCAGTGACTACACCTGTGCCCAGAGCAACCTCACAGGTGGTACCAATACCACAGCAGGAAAAGAGGCTGGAAAAAAGCCAGTCTGTGCGGCTTCTCCAAGTAACATGAAACCATCGTGGGGAGAGCAGAGACAGGTCTGCAGTGAATCAGATTCCTTGGCTCATGCCTTGTGTAAAACCCACAGTCTGCTAAGAAGAGGGGCTCCTACCTGTGTAGGAGAATGATGCACTTAAACTCCGCTGTCTTTTTCACTCACTACCAGCTGGTAGACACAGATATTCACACCATCCACACTTTGGGTGTGCATGGTTTGGCCCCAGGACTGACCTCCCCCCCACACCTTAGAGGACAGAGGGATCCGACCACCAACCTGAGCTTCACAAAGGTAAGACCAAGAGCCCTGTGACCTCTCTGGACAGGACAAACACAGAGCAACCATGAGCTAAAGAAGTCCATACAATGCACACAGAGCCCATTACCTCTGTGGTGCAATGCCTTGGCCACACAGCGTTACAGGAATAAACCCCCAAACTGGAAAGATTTTTTTTTAAAATAAGAGGCAGAGAAAAAGCAAAAGTCAGTTAAAAAACCCAAAAAAGACATTCTAATTCACAGAAGTTGACGTGACCTATCAGCAAAAAAAATGAGGGGGATCAATCAACCCCAGACTTTTCCAGGAACAGTGTCTGCTATTTTACGGTACTTTCCAATGTAACACCTGTAACAGCACTTGCAGGTGACCTTGCCAGCCAGGGCTATGCTCAGAGCAGGAGCTTCTGCCAGCATCTCTCTGCCTGTGAGGGATTACAGTTCTTCAAAGCCACAGGCTGACACAGCAGTGCCAGCAGAAGCCAGTAATGTAGACATGGTTCCAGATCAAGGGCACATGTTGCTGGGCAGTGTGAAAAGGGGCTTGTCCACACACAGACCAGGCAATGCTCAGTGGTGTGGGAAGAGTTAAAATTCCGTGGTTGCTCTAATGTAATCACACCACAACAGGGTACTTTAGGACCTCCACAATTATTCCTGTGCAGGACAGGAAATAAGCTGCACTGGTATTAAGGTACTTCTGAATGCGTCTCATTGTGGGGCTGCAAAAATTAAATGCAAAATAACCCCTAAGCAAAGAAGATATTGTAAAAAAATCCTACTTTTGACAAAGGCTAACATGTACCATCCGAGCCTTCATCCTAAGCGATCTACGGCTTCCGTGATTCAGAAAATAAAAGGCAAGAGGGGGAAAAAAAAGCACAGAAACATGGAGGGACTCCCCTACAATAACCAGAGTTTGGAGAAAAACTGCGCCGCTGGTCACCTAGCCCAGAGCCATATCTGTCATATCCATTGCTTCTCAGTGATAATCCAGCTCAGCTTCCTTCCATTGGGATGCAGCAGTCAGCTGCCTAGACTCCAGACAAGCATCCACCACCCTAGACAAGCGACAACACGCTGTGGCACAGACTCCTCACCTGGGCTGGCAACGGGTCTTGTTACTACACAGAGCAGCGGCACAGCCTTCTCTTCAATTTTCTACAGACCTGTTTCAAGGTGGATTCTCCAAGGAGTTCCATTCACTGGGATTACTGAGGCAAAAAGCAGAAAAGGAAGCTCTGCCTTTCCTCCCGGATAGAAGAGCATCACTCCTTCAAGGTGCATCCTCCCTCTTGGCACTGGAAGGACGAGCACTGCTCACCCTCAGAACCGCACAAAGGTAACACTGCATTTCCACCTGTAAAACTTAGTCCTGCCAACCTGCAAACCATCACTTAGCTGAAGGACTAGACAGAGCCTGTGGCCCACAGGAACTGGAAACAAGCCTCTGACCCAGTTTCCTGGGAGAAGATACCCATTGACTTCAACAAGAGTAGCACCTTCCCCCACATTCAGGGATGGGAAAGTCAAAACACTCTCCAACAGGTATCTTGTCATCCAGCTGCTATCAAAGTGTCCTATTTCACGGAAGATGAGGATTGCTCTTTTCACTGGCATGTCTGAAAAGGAACTGAAATTCCAGAAGCAAACACTGAAAACTTGCTGACTACAAAGCTAGCAAGAGCACAGTGTTGTAACAGGGTGTGTACCAGGGAAAGTTAACTGAACCTGACAGTCCAAGAGAATAACAGAAGCTTCCTAAGAAAG
Source organism: Struthidea cinerea (assembly GCA_013397865.1). Lineage (NCBI taxonomy): Eukaryota > Metazoa > Chordata > Aves > Passeriformes > Corcoracidae > Struthidea > Struthidea cinerea. Next base: position 382,521 of record VZTI01002730.1, read on the forward strand.
GTGTGTGCTGCAACAAAGCCTGGCAGATGACCTCTCGAGAGACTTCCATCAGAATGAATAAAAACCTCTTTAATGAGATTAACTGATCATTTCACTCCACCCTCGTTATAACACTCACTGAGAGGGAAGAATGTTTTTGCAGCTGAATATTCGACTCCATAGGGAATGCCAGGACTGTGACAGAAGATAGGAAAAATACACGGGAGCCCTTCACCATTGCAGCATGAGCTACAGATACTCAAACACCAACTCATTTCAGTGGCTGCTCTGTGTTGGTTTACATACAGAGCTTGTATCAGAGGAACTATTTAATGATTTTAACCACACCAGTGTGAAAAATCTGAGCTGATGTGGATAAAGCTACAACAATTCAAGGTACATCCCAGGAAATGTTTAATTTCCAGGTAACCCTTTCTTCCGTTTGGGTTGGGCTTTTTTTCAACACACAGTCCATCTTCACCATCCTTCAACCTGCAAAACCACAGGTACATCTGTACTGGGCATCATCGTGCAATTCCATAGCTGAGCTCTAAAAAATCGAAGTGTCAAGACTGCAAAGTCAGACACAAAAGACCGGAGGACATCTCAAGTGACTGTCAAAAGCCCACCTCTCTGCACCAAGGCAGGAGATACCCAGACCAAGAAATGCTGCCTGCCATATTCCTTAAAGGCTGCTGAAGAAAGAAGATTCCTCAGCATCTCAAGGTGATCAGGTTTGAGTTTTTAGCACTTTCCAAGATATTTGGAAGAAATGGAGACCTGAATCCCCAGTTCAGAGCACAGCAGTTCGGCTGCCAGAATTCTTCATGCCCCAGTGCACACGTCAGGGGAGTGACTGCCTCAAAGCACTAATTCAGTCCCCCTCTGCAGCCCAGCCTGGCCACCTTCAACCACCCTCCCTAAAAGAAAGCCTCCTGCAGAGGTTCAGCCTCCATCACCTCATCCTACTAAAAAGCCCACAACACATACTGAGCCAGAAAAGAATCCCAGTGCACAGTTCAGCCTCACGTGCCCGGCAGTAAATTCTGGTGGTGACAAGGCTTGTTTGCCGCAGAGCTGAGGCATGGAGCAACTTTAACTTTACGTGGTTTCATTGCAACAGTCAGGCTCCAAAATTACATTTCTTTATCCCTACAGATGCGCCAATACAGCTGTGATACATGTAACCCTCTGCTCAGGACAACACAACTGTGACAGAATACGAGTCGTATGACAATTCCGGCTTAAAAAATGAAAGTGATCATGAAAGATTTGGGGCTTTGATGCCACAAAAAAAAAATCCAACAGATAGTCCACCCTGATCACTGGGAATATAGTATTGGCTACATTATAATAAAACCTTGCCCAAGTTTTGTTTAAACACCACTGCTGAAATCATTCCCACTTAGTGCTGCTGTCCCAATTAGTGATCTCGTCAGACAGCACGATCATTCCCTACCACAGAGAAAACGCAATTACCTCATTATTTTCAGCAGCAGAGTCAGCCGACATGGCTTATTCTCTTAATGAATTAATTCTCATAACTTACTAACACTTCAAGCTACTATAAACACCTCTTGAAAGTGTACCACAATTTTAATCGGTTTCAAACATCAGATGTTGGGTTTGATATTTATGATTGTTCTGACTCTGTTTCGTTTAAGGGCTCCTTCTGTCTATGAAAGCAAAGATAAGAAAGTTAACTGGGACACCCACTGTCAAGTCTCTAATTTAAGGGGAAATTGCCTTTGTTGCCGACTGTCAGATGCTAATAGCTGCTGCTACTGTTTTCCCTACGACACCAGGCCAGTGATCTTAGAGAAGTGTCCTTCATTCTATACAAAGGAATGATTGAGTCAACTAATTGAACAACTGTGCCTCTGCAGTTTCTAAAGCAGACATTCCTCTAAATCCATTTTAACCTACAGGGAAAAAAAATATCTCTAATAACTGTAGTAAGAACTCAGTGTGGTATTATGGGGAGGTGACTAGGAATTATTTCTTTTTAAAGCCTCTTTTATAAGGATTCCCCATTAGCCTTTAATTAGCATGCCAGTTCCTATTCAGAGGTTTCTGATCACTTATAGCCCAGTTCAGCATTCATGGATGGGAACAAGACAGACTCCCTTGAACTCGGTGGGGTCTATGGGGGGGCTTAGGGCCATGCAGGGAACTCTCTAGTATCAACACAAAGTTAATTGAGTAAGCCTTTGACACCCAGTTCTGGGTGTCAGCCTTTGTAAGAGTTTTCCTACGGAAGATCAAAAGAAAATCTGGACTTCCAGGTTTGGGGCTATGTAAATGTATCATCTGTACTCAGCAGGTGTAACACTAATTCATCTTTTGCTGTAGAGAAAAGTGAGATGATCTATCAACCTATTCGGTCTGACTATTTATATGTATTTTAAATCTCTGCTTACATAAAACTACAATGAAGTATTTTAGAACAGAGCATCTGCCAACACACATGCAGTGTTCTGCTAAAGGCAGGTATATGTAAGATCATCAGTTAGCTATGACAGGTGATTTAGTGTGATTCATGTTTCAGGATCATCTCATTCACAAGGAAAATTGAGTGTCATCCCCATCCATAACCTACAAATACCATCTACATACTTGAAATTGATAACAGGATGCAGTAGCCAAAATATTCAACTGAAACCCTTTTGGAATAGAACCTGAAAACATCAGTAATCCAGACAGAACTACTAACACAGATTGCCAGGGGCTAATGAACATAGAAAACTCTTTACCCAGCACATAATTTTGCTGTTGCTGGGAGAGCACTACTCAGTCATTTCAGCACAGATCCAAGAAAGTTCCTTCTTTTGGTGTTTCTCCTTTTGAGCCAGACACAAATTCCAACTAAATTAAGAGCCGTGGTTCAAAACAATTCAATGGAACGCAAGAAGAACAAAGGTCAAAACTTCGATCCCTACCTTGCAGGTGCACCTCTAGAGCACACAGCCAAAGAGGGCCACACATTTCTGGCAATGACTGTCAACCAATCCGGGAGTGAAATACTTGGGGTCTGCTCCCTGTATCACCTCCTCCATGCCTACCCAGCCAGAATGACATGCCCTGGGCTTTGCTATAATGGCAGCCAACATCACTTAATCTCCAGCAGCCCACTGGAAATCAAACCAATCTGAAATAGAACACAGCCACTGCCTCTACTTAAAACAACGGATGATGGATCAGTCCACTGGGAGCTACTAAATTCATACAAAATATTTCAAACAGCTATTCTGCCTCCATCTTTCCTTTTAAAATACCAAAAAAACCCCCAAAAGAGTTTAAAAAAAAGAGGTGCAGGCCCCTGGGTTACCAAACCTTTAAAAGGATTTCCTGTGCCCCACAAAACAGGTGGAAGGCTCTAAAGCACAGCCTGGCGATTTAGCCTACACATGCCAGATTCAAGATTTGGCCAAAAGCCTTAAATGAACCAATGTAACAGCTGCCACAAAAGCCGACAACCTCTGATCAATATCTTCCATGTTTAAGGCAGCACAAGCAAAACAATCTTAAGCCTGCAAAGAGTAAATAAATTACAATAAATTTAAGAAACTTGAGTTTTGTCTGGCTTGGGAAACCCAGGCAGAGCCCTTAATTTTTCAACAGCAGCACATCTTTAACACAGAGCAGCGGTGATGAAAGCGTTTGAGACACCTGTGAGAGAGCAAAAAACACCTCTAAAAAAAATAAGATATTCACCAAGGCTGCAGATACATATGTGTTGCGAAGAACTAATGAAGTTTAAAAACCATTGAAAATGTTAACACAATGAACATTAAAATACCAAGTGTGTTAAAGCCTTTTGCATGACTTCATTCTAGATCTTTTTATTCCTAATTTGACTTTGGTTTTCAGTCTAGATTATAAAGAAGATTTAAAACACAGATATTTTCTTCCCTTCCAACGAAGCCTTCCCATTAATAGAGAGGAAAACAAAGAAAATGAAGAAAGTGAGTAGTAAAACTTTTACAACATAATAAAGTATATCAGAATTCCAGTGCAGCACAATTGGAATTGTCTAAAGATGCTGAATTATGGGTGGTTGTCATATAAAGTTCAGTCCACAGTATTAGAAATCATATTCTCCAGCAACATGTATATAATTGAGAGATCTTCCTAATAACCCTCAGTTTAAAGGCTCATAAAACTGCGCTTTAGCCATAATTTGCAAGAGGAAAAAATTCTTAAAGGCAAGTAATATCTTTTTCTCAGAAAGACTCTGAAGGCAATACACTGTGCATTTTTAAGCAAGCAACCCTAAAAGCTCTCTCTTTCTTTCACAGATTTCGGTTGGGCATTATGTTAACCCTCGGTTTAAATAGATAAATATGTAGCTGTAGTACACACAAACCAGAAAGAAAATTAGCACCACACAGAGAGGAACACTCTGTAAGTATGTCGGAAGCAAAGCACATTACATTTTTTCTGGATTATAAGTACGGAGAATACACTGAGGTAAATATCTTGATGTAACACGGTAACCAACACTTAAACAAGGTAGGGCACTCACACGCAGAAAATGAAGGTTGTCGCTTTTATGAAATTGCGTTAACTACGTTTATCCACCTCCCATATATAACAGGAGAATAATTCTATAAATATTATCAGCTCTTGACACCCTCACTGTGCAGACTCACAAAACTCTCAGTTTCTACCCGACATTCTAAACTGAACTCCTTTCAGTTTGTTATAGTCAACTATAGTTTTGTAAATAAAATTTGTTTGTTTTCAAATAAAGCTACTTCAAGCTGTTTCGGGAAGAAAACTAAGTAATAGTAATAATAACAACAATTTCTATTTGGATTTCAAAACCTGAGGAAACAAAACCAGCACATGTCAAGCCTAGTGTTTTCCTACCTGGAGCAGGTAAGGACCAGCTCTCAAATGCCACCTTGGGATAGTTCAGACTAGTAATCCCGTTCATGTTCAGATGAGACACCAGCACGAACAAGAACCAAAAAAAAAAAAGAAAATCTCCCCTGTCCTCCTCTGTTATTAGCAATGCCAACAGCAGTGGCTAAGACCTGGTAAGCAAACCAAGGACCAGGAGGACCACACCAACCCAACCCTCAGCTAGAGAGAAACAGGCTTAAGAGGAGACTTACTACCTGCCATGTGACAGGGGGAGGTGTGCTGCCCATTGGGAGTGCTGGAGGTGAGGTCGATGGCCATGCCGCAGTGCTCCCTTTCAGGCGAATAGTCATTGTCACCTGCGAGCACAACACAGGTGCCCCGTAAGTTTTTATCCCTTTCTTGAGCAGATATGCACAAAGATTAAGAACCCCAACCTGTTTGCTCCCTTCGCTCCTGCCCTTCCCTCCTTTACTGGTGGGGTCTTCCAGAGCCTGTAAAATCTGGACTCTCAGTGGCCCCAAGTAAACATTTGGCTGATTTTAAGAGCCCCCTCAACCCTACTGTCACTAGTCTTTTACACACACTCCTGTGGCAAACCTTGTCCCAGCTGCTTGGTTTTAAGTTAGGATTACTTTTCCATTAGCAGACGGAGAATCCAGGCTGGGCAGGGGAAGACTGGAATAGTAATTCACCATACAGACCTTCCCCTCCAAAGCTCTGGGAGAACTGACAGCTAAACAGAGCCCTTACACAACCCCCCACACAGAAAACAAGAGAAATACATAGGGAAAGGCACAAAAAGTTTTTGGCTGCAGTTTGAATTTCTGGAGACGAACGAACTCTCATTTGCAAAGTTCATTCACCCCCAGCAAATATTTAAACCTAGAGATATTCACCCATGCACCCATCCCCATGCATTTCTCAGTCATAGAGAGTTTATATTTAAATGCTACTAATTCAGTGTCAATGCAAACACTGTACACCAGGAAGCTAAATTTTCAGGTGTCTGCATTATACAAAGGAGAGTAGGAAAAGAAAAGTAATTCAGAATAATCAAACAAAATGACTACTTACATGTAATATATCCATCAACAGCGTCTGCTTCCATAGTCAAAGTGCAGTGCTGCAAGGCAGAAAAGTACACTCTCAGAGACGCCTGTCAGTATCAACCATTAAACGATTAAACTTACTTAAAGCTCTAAGTAGTTGCCCATTTTATGGCTGTTGCAACCACTGCTTAGAGAAACACACAAGTGCACTGCATGTGCTCGTTTGCAAATCACTGAACTCTTCCTGTAAATTATGCGAGTAGACATGCAGCTGCCTCCTGGGCAGGTGGCACCTGGATCATCCTGGTCTGACCATACCTCTCTGTGCCCCACTCACATTTGTGCCTCATCTGAGAGGTTTTCCCTGACTTTCCACTTGTTTGTTCAAGCTGGGATGGTAATGAGTTATCAATTATCTGATCTATCTGCAGCCAGAGCAGACTTCGAGGATATGGATACTACTAACAATTGCTCTTTTCACACGCACTGCAAGAGACTCTCTCCTGGTCTAAACAAAATAAACCCTCCTGTGTCCATTCCCCTTGGACAGAGTTGTTCCAGCTTTGTCTCACACCTCTGTGCACACACACACCTGTACACACACCTGTTCACTCTAACCCTATTTATCTGCCATAGCACAGGGCCAAACATCACATTTCATATTCCCAGATCATGCATTTTGTGGTGTGAAGCAATCTTAAAGTTTCTGGAAGCACTTTGCTGACACAGAACAAGCTATTACTTTCCCGAAACCCAAGTAACTGTATAGAATGACACCCCCTAGCTATCATTTGATATATATTGTGGGGGAAAAAAAAAAAAAAAGGAGAGATCAATAATCATAACTATGTTCTTTTAAGTGGAAAAGTTAAGAATCTGACATGACCAAAGGAGAATTTTATTTCCTCTCTCCCTCCATGGCCTCTTTTTTGCCTTTAGTTTCAAAACTCTCACTGCACCAGGCAGCTAAATTATTCACAATGAGCCATTTCTGTATTGATCGCCAAGTATATTTAGCCCTGGCTCCTGGAATTTCTCCATTACTTACTGGAAAACAGGCAGCTTCACTTCTTGTCTCCAAAACCACTTCCCTCCCCCCCCCTTAACCCTCTTTCCTTCCCCCCC
>VZTI01002730.1:392745-499098 GCA_013397865.1 Struthidea cinerea
CCAACTTGTCGGAGGGTGAATGTTTGATGCGCTTCCTCACAAAAGTTTTCCCTGCTTTACACAGGTTCTGGATCAGGTGCAACAGCATTGTCCTGCTCTCTTCTCTTTGAATTGCTGGGCGCTGGTGTCCCTGGTACTGCCATCATTAGGCATGAGAGTTCACGGCTCATTAAGAAGCTGAGGTTGTGTCTATGATGCATGATATGCATGGACATTATGAAATTTCAATTTGCAAAGTTAAGCAAACAAGTGCTAGAAAGCATCAGGATTCAGGCTGCCCATACACCCTTGAGCCTTTTGACCCAACAGAGCAACTGATGGCAATAATGGAAGAATTATCCTTGATTTTCATTGGTACCAGAGGAGAGCAACATGTGCATTTTGCCACTGAGTTTCAGACGTGCACGGATGGAAGTACCTCTATCACCACACGCCCACATTCTTTGTGTATCAAAGGCTCTAGGTACTGGAAAAATTTGCTTTGAGGCAAAATCTTAACTACAAAATCTTGAAGCAAAAACCTTAACTCTTGCTCTCAGTACACAGAAACACAATACTGTTGTCAGAGACAAGGTAAGCCCCAGGTTTTACTAGCACTGCCACTTCACATCAAATGAGATTCTGTTTTGTAGAATCGCAGCAGAGCCACTCAACCCTGAGAGAGGGAGACAAACCCCACTTTGGAAAAGACACTAAATGATTCAGCCAGCCCAAGTGAAGTTAATTGACAGCTCTCTCCCCAGCACCACAAATTTGAGCCAATTAGTCATTATGCCACATCTGTGAAGTGGGTTTAACTTAACTCTTCTCATTTTGCATAGGAAGGAGGCAGAAAGGTCAGAGGACTGGCCAGAGAGAGCACTCAGAACTGAGCCTAGAAAGCAGACTTCATGTTTCCCACGCCTACGTATCAACAACTAGACTTGGCTTGCCTACGCCAGAAAATAGACTGGCATAGCTGGAGCTGGGTAATTATACCGTAACAGTTTATGCCGGAATAACTCTCCTTGCGGACACTCTCCTCCAGATGGAAAGTGACTTCCCAAAAGCTGTCCAAATGAATTCACTCAACAGCACACACTTTGAGTTTTGTTTTTCCCCCCCACCCACCTTCCCCTCTTCATTTTGGGGGGTCAAAATTCCTGAGATGTGGGTCTCGGCAGCATTTTGAGGCCTTTGATGGACTTTTACAGACCCTTAAAAGCAGGGACAAATGCAAAACATGTCATTGAAATGCTACAAGTCTTGTTGTCAAGATTTTTATGGTGCTTTTCATCAAAATGTTGAAAACTGAAAGCTTCCAGCTGGCTCTCCTTACAGGTAATAACTTAATAGCTAACAGCTTTTCTCCCAAAGCTGCTGGAACCTGCTTGAGCCATGGAAGCTGATGGGAAAAGCCAGACCCATCCTCTACAGTAAATATTTTCTGATTTTTTAATCCTGCTGCTCCACAAGGTTTCAAAACCAAATGAAGCTGTGAAAACAAGGAGGAGTGACCAAGGGAAAAGTAAGGGGCAGGGAATAAAGTGACAGGACTTGGCTTTGTAAAGCAGCTTGCTGACTCCAAGGGCTGCAGAGATGAGCACATCCTCGCTACAGCAACAGGGCTGAATCACTGGTTTCAAGGCAGAACTTGGCTCCGGACTGTAGCAAGAGCTCCACAGTGATTTACATCAACCAACTCAGCAGAGCTGCTGTGGTGATCTTGAGGGCCAAGTGATGGCTTGGGGACCAAGAGAGCAGGATTCACATCCAACAATGACCAGAGGTCCTCCGCATGATTTTGGCCAAGCCATCATTGCCCTGCGTTTCAGTTCTGCATTTCTAAAACACAGCAAATGATGCAATGAGAGCTTTTCTTCTGCCGAGCAGCGTCCCAAGAGCAGTTCTCAGCTTTGCCAGGGAGCTCTGCCACATTACAGAGGTCACTCTGGCACACTTCTGAAAGAGCCATTCCTGGAGTTCCTGGGAGCCCCTTTCCGTTGCCATCCACCGGACCTCAGCCCTGCCTGCCCTGGGACAGTGTTCTGCCACACAAGTCCGGCTGCCCCCGGGATCACAGGCTGTGCCAACAGCCACCTACTCAAGAGCTGTGATGTCCTCCTTGGCACTTGCTCAGTCTCCCTGAGTCTTAGTTCCCCTCCTGTGTACCAGAGATAACAGAGCTCCCTGGTCTCACAGGAGAGTTTAATTCCTCGTTGTTTGACAGCAATGTGCTTTGATAGGTTTGATGGGCTCAGCCTGTTTTCAGCTAAGTATTTAAACATTTAACCCGTATATATGTGTGTATATGCACGTGCACATGTGTGAGAATTATTATTCAAAACCACCATCACGCTTTTCATGTAAATTCTGGTCTAAAGTTTCTAATTCCCCCTTTTTATATGCCTATATAAGGTCAAGGTGCTCTTTGAGTTCACTCCCAAAACCTTCTATTAGGTATTCACGTAAAAAGTAGCTCAGCACAGCATAAGCTCCAGACTTAGGTATACTTAGCAAATTAAAAAAGACTTATGTGCCACACTGTTGCCTCGGACAGCAGCTGAACACGGCGGAGCAGCAGACCCCTGCATCGGCTCTCTTGCGGTTAGACTGAGCCCTCTCTTCCCTTCCCACAGAAGGGGCACTTTGAAGACAAACTGGATCCAGTCCCAATATACTTTGAAGAGGACAAATACAGACCTTTCTTTACTTAACTGTGCATTGGGCAATCTAAAAACCATATAAGCACTAATCTATTTGTTATTCCATCTCCTCCTCTTCCCTACAATGAAGCACTGTTTTATGCTTATATGTATCAATAAATAGACCTATGAAGAAAATAATGAACATCCTTGAATACCTTCAGAGCATACTCTATTAATTTTAAAAGGGACGCAACATACTGTACCCCTTGTATTTCACCAAGATAAAAGCCTATAGATTAATTCCTATTAAAACAGTTGGTATTTTCAGGACATGCAGATGTAATTTATGGAGAGGCATAATACTCATAATAGCTCAAAGGCCACAGAAACTGTAGATCTGTGTCTGTTACTGTAGTTGTACAGGCATTCATTGTACAGAGAGCAGTTGAAAAGGCAGAGTATGTAATCTGAATACTAAATTTGTGAATAGTTTCTCACTTGGGCTGGTTAGGCTTTTCAAGTGCAGCGGATGCTTTGTGGGGGACTTTGTAAAACATTCTGCTAATATATCACATGGTTGCTGTATTTTCTTCTCTTATCTTTACTGTCAGAGCTTTATTCATGAAGACACAATATTTGATTCTTAAAAGGGCACCAGCTCCTGCTCTGTGCTCTCCACCTGAATTCAGTGTGCTCTGTGTGAGACTATTTTCACAACAAATACTTCTTCCTTTCTCTATAACGTGGACAACTTTAGGTGTATATAACCCAGACATATACAAGAAACAGATCTTTTCCTTCACCCCCACATATTCCAATTGCTATATCCAAGTTACTTGAAAAATAGTATTATATTTTCTTTTTTATCATCCACAATAAAAGTGTACAGATTTTGTCTTTTATTATAGAGATATAAATATATATGGATATTTCATTTATGAGGAAGGGAAATTCTGAAGTGTCCTAACAAAATTTAATTATGACACTAGCTACTAACAGAGAATCCTTAAGCCTGGGATCATTTTTATTCGTTGCTTGTACAGCACCTAGCACAATGAGGATTTATGCATGACCTAGCTTCCCACTTAGTTCTTCAACAAAAATCAGAATTAACTCTTGCTCTGCTTATGGCTGGAAAACACAGTACCAACAGAGTTACACACATCCCATACTGCACAGAGAACACCACGGAATTATGAAGCTCATGAAGCAGCAAATACAGAAGTGTGCTGAATCTATTTAAATTACTGGAGCTGCTGGAGGCATTTAGGCAGATAGACAGCTGTTACTCAAGCTAAAATCTGGCAAAATTACAGGTGTCAATTATGTTGAGTATTGCAAAGCACCAGGGAACATTCAGTGACAAATGACCAGGCTCACAGCTTTGCAACAGCTGAAAATTTGGTGGGAATGGAGTTCTTCCACTTCTCTATGACAGGATTACCATGAAGGTTGAATATCGAAAGGTCAAAAGTTGCCATTTGGGTTTGGAAGGGCTTCTACAACACAGAAGACTTCTACCAAATTAGGCTGTGAACATCGTGGGAGCAGGTCTTGTAAGGCTTCCAACACTGACCTGCTGGGTTCAGCCTGCTCTATTCATGCTGGGTGAAATACAGACTAGATACAGCCACCCAATGCATGCATATCTCTACTGGAAAAAAGTTTCTACTACAGCTCTTTAAAGCTTGGCAAAGAATTGAGGAATAAGGACATTTTCTCATAGAATCCAGCCTGCCTGTAAGTGCACAGCACTGGCCAGTGGCTTCCTGGGACCCAGGAGCCACAGGGGTGCCCCAGGCCAGCTTGGCAGGAGCCTCAGCAGCCCAGGCCAGAGGTGATGGCCAGTCTAACCAAGAACCCTGATCTTCAGGCAAAGCTGTGCCAATGAGGCAGCTCAGAGGTCAAGCTGAGAAGTCAGTCTGCAGGTCAGGATCAGCATGGTCCATGGCTTGCCAGGGGCACAGCTATGGCCATGCAGGAGACTAGCCCTCCTCAAACAAAGCCCAGACTCTGGGGCTGAGCTTAAATGAGCTCCTGACCCATGGTAGGAGCATGGGTGAAGGCCCTAGCTGAGGCTGATCAGGGTCATTTAGGTCTGTTAGTGCCAACCCACCTTGAACTCTGAACAATATGGAGCAAGGAAAGTAATAGTTGACCTTTCCATGAAGTGAGGTAGCCTCACTGACTGTGCACACTCTTGCTTCCAGGAGTTGGTAAAAAAATCATTGAATTGTTTAGGTTGCAAGAGACCTCTAAGGTCATTGAGTCCAACTGTTGCCCCAGCACTGCCAGGCGCACCACCAACCCATGTCCCCAAGTGCCACATCTTCATTAGTTGGGTGTCCCCCTCCTCCTTTGCTGGAAGAGCAGTGCTGTGCACGAGGGGTGTAACTGGTGTGTTGAGCTCACATCACACCTTACTTTGCAGGAGCTTGCAGATCTCCCTGCAAGTCAAACAGGCTATTTTCCCTGATTCTACTTGGGTGGTTGCAGGGCCTTTCTTCAAAGCACCTGAAGGATGTCCTGTTTAATCATTTCAGTCCTCACTCACCACATTTCCAAAAACAACACCACCCCTGTTCAGTGTGCATAGCTACAGAAAAGTCGGCATGAATCTACGGGAATGTACTTTACCCTCATTAGTTCTTGTTCCTCTTCCTTCTCTGCTTTTCCAGTATCAAGCCAGTGCTTGTAGCGAGCTGGGAAGAGGCTGGGTTGTTAAAACTGGTTTCTGTGGATGTCAGGGACTGAACAGGTAAAGCATCTTTCAGCCTGACAATAACTCGTGCAGGTGTGTGGCTCTGCAAGACGACCTGATCTAGGGGGTAGGCTCAGCAGTCCCAGGTCAGGGATTAGTCAGTCTCCTTCGAGCTGTTCAGCACCAGGCGTGGACTCAGAGGGAGCAGTGCAGTGTGAAGGATCACATCTGCATTGAGCACTGGGGGAAAAAGCTGTCATACAAACCAGTTTTCAGATCCTTGCAGAAACGGTGTGTCATGAGTCTCATGGGTAATGAAGTCAGAACATAAAATAGTCTGAGAAAACAAAAACGCCCAGCCCTCCACCTCCAGAAGCGGCACAGCTGAGCCAAAGGCTGACACTGCCATCTTAGAGGTGAAGGACAGCCTGGGGCCTAGGCCCAAGTCTGCATTGTGGGTGACTGGCTTTCAATGCCTTGCTTTGGAGGAGGATATTCATTTCCCTCTCCATTGACATGGGCTATTCTGCCATAGGCACCTTGCTTAGCCTCCTACTCCTCATCTGCTTCTGGAGTCCATGGGAAAGACTGATGTGTCCATTTTGCAGCTCCAAGCACCAAATTAGATTCCTGCTCGTAGTCACTCTCCAGAGGAGCATTTCTTTCTCCAGTGACTACAGAGGGAGGCAGATACCAGCTGGCTAAATTAGTTCCTTACAGTGGGTGAATATCCCTGTCCATACTTCTGTTCTTCACTGAGAAAAAAAAGCTGATAGTACTGCTTCTCCTCTGTCAACTGTGTTGAGAATCAGCAACACCTCACAGGCAGGGGCAGGGACTTGGATGCAGCTGTGATGGAGCCAAGCCAGTGGGCAAGAGGGACATTTTAAAAAGGGGTTTATAGGCCTCCTTTGTGCCCGTAAGCAAAGTGTCATCCTAGAAGTGTCCTGGGGCTTGATTATGAAAAGAGACACCTGAAATTAACTGGCCACATAATCAGCTTTAAAGCAGAGCTATGTTAACTTTGATTAACCGCAAATAACAATTTAGATCATAAAAATAAAACATTAGCATCTTTTTATGCTCCTCTTAGCACTGCATGAAACAACGTGAGACCACAGCCTTTTAAAGCTGCATGTTAATTTTTATTGCAAAGCTTTGCTCTGTCTCGCTCCAGTAGCAGAGCTGACGGAGTGCTCCACAGTCCTTTTTAGGAGACTGATTGTTTTAGTGGTATAAGACCTCTTCATTCTCCAAAGTTTTATTTATTATTCTTATTTTACTTCAGGAAAGGAATAACATTTCTCTATATCCAGACATTACCCACACATAACTGTGCAAGCAAAGAAAACATAACTTCATTCTTGTGGTTTGAAAATGCCTCCTTTTTCCTGTCTATTTTTGTGTTTTTAAGAGGGAGGCCTTTCTATTTTTTAGCTCTCTTTTGGGGATTTAAATCAATGAACACATCATTTGGTCTCTATATTAAAGAGACAGTCTTTTGCTTCTGGCTACCTATGTGGTCATTTTCTTCTGAGATGTGGAAGAAGAAATGTTTCTTTCTATTTATTAGTAACTTAAGGAATTCTCCCAAATAAAATTTTGGGTGGTGGAATGATGGCTAAAGAAGATATTACTTTACCAGATATCTTTTCTTCAATGCACAGGCCTGAGCTTATACCACTAACATGAACAGATTTCTCCTACTGACCTCAGCTGAAAAGATTCTGTCTAAAATCTACAAAAGTAAAAAATAAAAGGTTCCAATTTTCAGCATTATGAACAAGAACACAAATAAACTTTTTCAGATATTATCATCATCTTTGTTTTCAAAATTATTCTCCTCATTACTTTTGCTGGTTTATTGCATCCATGCACTACTAAAGAGTGTTATTCTCAGAACAAGACTTCCTCATGCCAAACACTCACAGAGCGGATTACGAAGTCCTATAGAAGTCCGAGGTCTCAGCTTAATCCTTGCATTACAAAGGCAAATGCTTTTCCTAGTGGCTTGCTGCTGGTTTGTTGGGCTGGTTTTTAATTCAACAAAGGTATAATTTTACATTCAGCTCTGAAGTTTCATTAAAAATAGCTGTTGAAAAAGATCCTTAAAATCAGACAGTGTTTTCTATGGGAATTTTATCCAAATTATCCATAGGTCCTTAATGTTGACTTGATCTTTAAGTGATTTCTGCACTATACTGAGTTGGCTTAATTGGCTGGCAACAAAATCACAACCCTCCACTGAGGTTATTCAAGAAGGCTCATGCGAGACTCTTGCACATTTACACATATGACCCTTTAAAATTAAGCATTTGTCTGGCTGTAGGTGGTGGCTTCCTCTTTTGTAAGACAAAAGAGCTCTGTTGAAAACCCTCATTTAGTTGTCATTGCCCTAAAATCAGAGATACCGAAAGAGGAAAACTGACTTGTCTAAGAATTACTGTCTGTGACTGCTCTTAAAGTAGACAGAGCTATGAAGAAAACGGAATGCCAAGCTGTGGGGCTGACCTCATATTTCTCCATGGGAATGTTTTTTTCCACTGCCTCCTTTAAAAGGTGGTTTCTTACTTTCGATAGGGAAGCTCCATCAGCTGCTTCATAGAGCAAAACTGACACCCACTGGCCACCCCCAGTACTTGAAACATTTTGAGCTACCGAGCTGTCCTGCCTTCAGGGCAGAGCAGGACAAAGGAGAGGTGGGACGACCTTCCGGCTCATCTCAGCCCTTCTTCCTTACAGTGCATGACCTCAGCTTTGTCAGTGCCCGAAAACCCCACTGCCACAAAGTGGGAAGACACATGATGGTACGCTCGGGCTCCCTTTGGCTCCTTAGCGAATCAGTTGTAAAAACGCCTTTTACATGACAAATGTCAGGGCTCCCCTTCCTTTCTGCTCGAAGCTGGACCAGCTTAACTGACCATATTTTTCCCTGGAATACAAGCAGACATTTCATTTGATCAGTCGCAGACTTACTGTGCCCACGGTCCACCACACTTCCCTGCATCGGCTCTTTGCAAGCGCCCATCCATGTGCTGGTGGCCACGTGGCCAGACTTGCTCAGTTCTCCTCTGGCACAGGTCTGTCTCTACCGCGTCCCAAATTTCTCTGCAGAATCCTCTCTCCTCCTCATGCTCCAGTCACTGGAGAGTTATTATCAAGGCCCCCAAAGATAATGTTTCCTACCAAGTGCTGTCGTCTGTGTGTTGTGTGAGGAAGTGTCTCCTCCTGCCTCCCTGTCACAGCACAGGCCAGGACTGCACTGGCATTTAGACATCTATTTTTCAATTGCATTCTATGGTGATATCTGATTTGCTATCCACTTAGGCACTTCCAATGGGATTGCCTTTTAAGTAGCTCCTTCCTACCAAATATCTTTGTTTTAGATTATATTTATCTTCTCATGGAGAACTTCAATTTTCCCCGAGATTCAATCTAATTCTTATTTCCTCCTCGTGTCATATATCATCATGTTCTACTCTCTGCTATTACTCCTTGCTCCCGTCTGGGCTTTGAAACTCTTCTCCGCTCTCTTATATGTTACTGATTTCATATAGTACATAATATCCTACATGGAACATGTCACTGAGCTGAAGGGTACATTATTATATTTTATGTAACCAGTGCAGCTTTTATGCCTGCGTGATCAGTTTGCACTTTAGCTATTTTAAACATCCCGGTGGTACATTATTCAAACTTTAAAGCATGGTATCTCGACAGCACTATCCTGTTTCTTATCACAGCTTCCAGACAGTGCAGGGTAACTTACAGCGTTAAACAGGGAAGAGGTTTTTTTGACACTGAGCAGCTTCATCCATGCACACTCTTCCTGCCTGTGCCGGAGCTGGATCAGCCTCAAGGGAAAAAGGAAACTGGGGTAAACTGTGCTCTCTTGTTCTGAACACTTTCAGATCACCCAAGCTACTCTAACATTTTAATTATTTTTTTTAATCCCTCACAGAAATTAATACTCTGACTTGATTGTACAGTTCTCCTTTTAGCTTTTAACTTCTCCAGGTGACCAAAACAATGCCATCCATTGTCTTAGAGGAACCTGATGAAGTTACAAGTTTATTTGATGATGTTTCATAGTGGGTTAATTAATAAGTTGAAAGCAACATGTGACAGCTACCTCTCTAAGTGAGAGGCACAGAGTTGCTCTGTATTTCTCTAGTGCTATATATATCACTTCGGCTTCAACAAATTCCTCTCGGCCGCAGCCTGACTTCAGGACAGGCGTGGAGCCTGAGAGTCCTTACGGAGAGCACAAACATCCCTGGAAAGCGCCATCAGGGGGAGCCGCCCAAAGACTTTAGGGACGCTCATTGCCACGTATCCAGCATCACTATTACAAGGGAGGAAGATACCACCCGGACTTCCCAAGTCCTGGGTCTGCAGCATTAACCTTTCACAGAGGTCCCTGAGGGACAAGCAAGACAAAACTCCTTGGGCCAGGGCTGTGTGGTGCTCTTTGTGAGCATGCAGAGATGCCCTGCCTGCCCCAGCGTTTGGGAGCGGTGAGGAAGGAGTGGGAGGGACAGTCCCATCCAAGCACAGACACAGCAGGAAGGGTCGCTGGCTTCAGCCGCGTTATTACAGAAAGTGCCAACCTGTCCCTCACAGTACAAATGTTCTTTATCGCGTCCCACTTCAGTTTCTGGTCTTGCCTGAATTACAGTTTATCCTGAACTACAACGTGCAGCCTCATGGCCAGAGGTTGAGGTGGTTCCTTGGAGAACAAGGAGCCCGTTCATCCCCCGATGTCACCATTGTCCAGGGGTGGCAGCCACCGGTGGGACACAGGGGATGCCCTGTAGCTGCACTGGGGGGAACTGGGCTCCCCTGTTCAGAGAGGGGGTAACACTTAACACCAAACTGCAGCAGCAGATACGGCCCCCCTGCCTTCTTCCTGCAGCAATAACACATTAATATAATGCCAAGCTGCCGTATAAATGGCTGACAGCAACGCATCATTTATTGATTTTCCCTGCTTAAAGCTTAGCCATGATTTCAGGCATGCAAAAATGCATAACATCAGAACAATTTGTCCATAAATTGCTCTTTATGTTAAACAGGGAAGTGGAAAAAAAGATGTTCAATAAAGAGTCCTGGGATTTTCAGGGTGTCTTAATGTAATCATGGGGTTGGGAGAATACAGGTAAGTCCCCACCCTGACTCATGCCCACACAAATGATGCACTTTTCTCTGCTGACTTCTGTTTGAAAATTCTTTTCCTTATTCAGACTAGATTTGCCTCTATATAGTGGGATTCCTGGGGGAGAGAATTGTTTATATAGGTGAACCTCATACTGTTTAGCTTTCAAATTTCACTTCTCAAAGCAATTTCTGAAAAAGGACCCACCCCATTGCCCTCCAGAGTAGTTGCTTCTTCAAAGTCCACAAAGAGGGATAATTTGCTCCACTTGGGACATGCACACGGGATGCACCCTCAGCAAACTGACATTGAAACATCTGAAGGTTTGGATGCTGAGACGTCCCTCAGAGAGGGACAATATGGAGACCAACCTCACCTATCCATGTATTTCACTGGGATCACACCTGCATGGAAGCAGTCCCCAGCCAGTCAGTGCTGCTGGATAAAGACTAATCCCATATCCCATATCCCATATCCCATATCCCATATCCCATGGGTTACTGTGTGTTTATATACACTCACATGCTGGCTGAGGGTTCAGCCCTGCTGACTTCCCATACCTTTACTGGGATAGCTCAAAATCTACGCAGAGATCCAGACATCCAGTACAATCCAGATACCTTCTATAAGTGATATGGATTCAGAGGGGAAATCCCAGGAGCCAGTGTTAACAGTGTTTTTAATGCAACCTCGTTCATAGGCTCACAAGCAGAATTTCCATCATTTTACCATCTTTGTCTCTGTTGTGAGACAAAGGCTTGTCATTCACTTTGATAATGAAGTACTGCAGATGTGGCTGGGCTTTTTTGTCCTGTTCTTTCAGTGTTCCTTTCTGTGGCATGAAATACATAGACTTTTTCCTTTCAATTTTCATGTTTAGGTCTCAATTCAACAGAGTACTTAAACCAATATCTTCATTTGAATTTAGCCCTTTTT
Source organism: Struthidea cinerea (assembly GCA_013397865.1). Lineage (NCBI taxonomy): Eukaryota > Metazoa > Chordata > Aves > Passeriformes > Corcoracidae > Struthidea > Struthidea cinerea. The sequence continues at coordinate 404,165 of VZTI01002730.1, forward strand.
TTCATCCAGAAGTTGAATGAGCTCCATGAGTGCCTCCTGCAGTTTAAATTTACCTTCCCACACATATTTATAGTTTCAGGACTTAATATTTCCTGCAAGAGTCTCTCATGACCATCAAAGAACAGAGGGGCTGAAAGCTGTTATAATCCACGTATACAACAAGCAAGAAGAAAGAGCAATATAAAGTGCAGAAAAGAGTTCGTTTCCAGTGGTCTAAGAATTTTTTGTACTGTCACAGCTATCAGGGAGAGACTTCAAGGGAAGCTGCACTCATCCCAATTTTTCGCCCTTCATGCATATTTAAAATCCATTGCCAATTTCCAGTCTTGCAATGACTCTTGTGTTTTGGGTGGTTTAATATTGTTTTTAAAGGTTATTAGAAAAATAAATACGCTGATCAAAGGGTTTTCTGGAACTGCAGCTCGAGTTCTACCTTTTCATAAATAATGGGAGCACAGAGCTGAGGCGCAGCAAGCACATGGCTGGGCTATTTATTGCTTTTCTCTGGGGCACCACTTATCTTACAACCACTCCAGTTTACTTTTGGAAACGTGTCTGAGTGTAACACTTGCACAGGCACATTTTGAAAGCTGTCTCTGATAATTTATGTACTTTATGTTAGGCAGCTTCCAGATCCTGTGTTATTTTTAAAGCTTCTCTTTCCACAACGATGTTCCCCATTTTCACTAAAACAAAGCAGGGGGGACAAAAAGCACACCTGCAACAGACCTAAAGGAAAACCTGTGTAGATGGAGAATAAAATTTCAGTCGCATCACTCGCTACATCACATTAGTCCTTTTGGGCCACAACTTACTCCACTAAGATAAAAAAAAAAGGGAAAAGTTAGGATTTAGTACGAACTACTATAAATTTGTCACGATCATTAGGCCCAAGTAGGAGAAGCAGAAGAAAACCAACCAGCTCTGCAAGTTTTCTGTAGTGAAGGCACGTCCTCTACAATATACCTTGACAGATAGAAAAATGTGCAACTTCGTAGAATCTTTTCCATCAAAACCCTGAACTGCTGTGTTTTTTCCTCCATTTTCCTTTCTGCCAGTCAAACTTGGAAAATGTCCACCTGAACTAAAGTTTGCTACTTTTGGAAACGCATTTAATGATTTTGTTCTCAAGATCAAACCCACTGTTCTCAAGAAAAAAACAAAACAGGCCGGTGAATGGCAATTAGTGAACTGGCTTTTTTTTTTTTAATACAAATTTTATATTAAAAAATTCCTAAAAAATTTCAGCTAGTTATTGTCGCTGTGAGCGACACTGACGGCAAGGAACGTAACGAGTAAGTTCAGAAGGGAAAAGCAGTTCTGACCTTTATTAATTAATTAATTCATCTTTTATAACAGGGATTCGCAAAGAGTGTGTTGAATGGCATAAGACAATTGGGTGCTCGGCCATCCACCCCTTGAGGGGATTGGTCAAGCTCTAAGACACTTGTTCCAAAATATTAGAAAGCTAGAACCATAACAATCTTGCATAACAAACCCCGGTGCAAGATAAAGAATTAGTTTACAAAAACCCATAGCAGTGTTTTTCATAGCTTCTGTGAGAACTGCAAAGTTCTCACAGAACGCTGCAGAAAGCTGGAAGATTTCTCTACCAAAGCTTTTCAGCATCCACAAGTTATAATCTTTATTCTTGCTGTTTATCCATAGCTGCAGGCATGGCAACAGAGGGAAGAGAGGACAGAAACAAGAAGTACCCAGCTAAAGCTCTGTGAAAGGAGAACACGTGGAGAATAACTACGGAATAATATTATTTGCTTACCCTGATCAAGTTTCCAACAATCAGTGATTTTTCAACCACAGTATTTACCAATGAAATCAAGGCTACTCACAAACACCAGGCTGCTCCAGATAATTTTTTCTCTCCGTATTTTACACCCCCCACAAACTCAGGCTCGCATGGCTGAGCATGAGCTGTTCCCAACAAGTGGCCCTTGTACACAAGGAATTATCTCATTTCTGGCCATTTTTTTGTTTACCTACCTATACCTATTTGTTTTAGGGTGCTGTAAGACAATTTTGGCATGGCAAATGCCACCTTATCATGGCTCTGATAACAGGCCAAGTTATTATTTTGTGTAATATCAGCTACTTCTCAGCAAGGGGACATGCCTTAACATTGACACATATACACCTTGGCGAGGCTGGCCACCCAAAATTAACGATGGATATTTTTAGGTGGGCTTTTTCGAAGGACCAGGAGCAGATGATGAACTGCAGAAGTTGCCTGTGCGGTTCCATGTGTTTGCAGGGGATCTCTTGGAACCCTTCCAGAGCAAAACACACTCCACGTCTGTCCACTACCTCAGCTCCCAGTGCTTTCCAGATCCCCCGGTGTACGGCATCCATCCTTCCCAAGCTCTTCACCATCCTCAAAACCCCCAGGCAGGGTCCCAAGCTCCTCTCTCAAACCTGGGCAGGCGTGGGATGCCTGCCCTCTTCCCCAGCCTGCAAACTTTCCCCAGTAAAGGTTACAGAGCCAGCAAGCGAGGGGTAATTTACACAACAACCCCCAAAACTTTCCACCACACTTGAACTTTCTGTTCTCTGTGGTAAAAGGCAGACGAGTTTGATGTTTATTATCAGTTTTTCCTACTGTCACTGCAGAGTGATTGTAACTGCCATGGCACAGCACTGTACAGCTGCTCTTTGAAAGCACCGGGGGTGGCAGTTGGGCAGCATTTGTGCTGCTCGTGGAGTCACAGCAATTAGCAGCCCCTCGCTCTACTTACACAATGAAACAATACTTTAAAAGTCACCGCAGAACACAACAGAAAGGGTTTAAATGTTAGGGGGGAAAAAAAAAATAGAGAAATCGTAAAGATCAGGGCAGCGTTTCAGCACCTCACTTTGGGCCTGGTAAAGTTTAAACCCAGGGGAAAATCCCACTGATGGGAATGAAGCAAGAGGTGCCCAGGCTACACAATGGCCCAGTGATGAGGATGGAGAAGCACCGTTCACTGAGGCTCTGGACTAGAGACACCTGAGCTACTTGGGCTCCCTTTCGTTCTCCATTTGTCCACCCTAAAGCCTGTTTTTCTCTCTTTTTTTATTCATACAGCATTCTGTTCCATTAAATGTTTATGACCCTATTACAGGATACAGTTTTAGATTACTATAATAAAAGGGAGTTGATAAAACTTCATTATCCGTGGTGGCAGAGAAAGAATAAAATCTTACACCTTCAAGTTTGTCCATAACGTTGGTTGTAATAACCTTTTTAAAAGCCAAAGTGTGCACACACACATACAAAAAACCCGGAAAAACCAAATTCCCTGTTACTGAATTCAGCATCAGAACATCACCATTGGAAAGCAGCTTATCAAACATAACTTTACTAAAGGCACCATTTCTTTGTCCTTGCATTTATTATTTTGGGGCAACACCTTTTTGTTCCCTGTGTTACTAGGGTAGGAAGTGTATGGTGAGTAAAGTACAGGAACATCATCTCAGCAAGGACAAATTTATACCTGAGTTGGGGTGTGAAGCTCAGAAATTCCTGTGGTCTTTTCCTTTAAAAAATAAATTGCTGGTACTTTAATCATTTATCAGAAGGAAGAGAATGTTTGTTTCAAAGGCACAGAACGAGGGCTTTAAAATTAAACTCTGCTCATTTTCAGCTTCTGAGGGAATGCAGAAGTATCAAGGATTTTAAGATCTGCAGGGATGTTTTAGTTCCTTTATGTTCTGCAGGTTAAAAAAATAAATAAATCTCTTTTCCTCCCTCTTGCCAGGTGTGCAATAAGGGACATTCTGATAAAACCCAGTCTTCAGATTATAGTTTTATATTACAAAAAGAAAAGAAAATACACCAATGCAAAAATGCTGTATTAACAGCTCCTGGAAAATACTCCCTTCTACCCCTCCCATGGCATTTTAAGAGTCTCATTTTGTTTAGAGATGAGTTTGGCCGGGCCATGCAGCACTGATGCTGAATCACCTACTGCTGGGCCAAAGTACAAGTTCCGCATGGGGTGTACTGCACATCCCCACTGTCTGGGAAGAGCCACGGGGAAGGGGTCCGAGATGCACCACCTGGAATTCCTTTGGGATTCAGGCTCCAACGCCCCAAGGAAGAGTTTGACTGCTGCAGCATCAAAGGGGCACAACCAAGGGCAGGGAGAGGAAGGAGGGAATTGCGTTGCCAAGATTTGGGACAGGTTCCTGCAGGAGAACTGGCTGTGTCACATCCTGCAGGATGTTTGCCCAACACCAGTCTGGAGGAGCATATTGGGCACGAAAAACAGACCTCGGAGGGTCCTTCTAAAGCAGAGGGCTGGGTGAGCTACCAGTTACCCAGGGCTCGGGGCCAGCCAGCCTGGCTGCAGAGGGCTGCACAGAAACAGGAGGTGTTGGCTGCACCTCCTGCCCTGCTCCAGCTGCACACACTCCCCCTGTCACCCTCTCCCAGCCTCTGTGCATTTCTTGCACTTCCTTCGTTTCTCACTCTCTCCCCCCCAAAAAAGCTTCCTCTACAAGGAAGAGCCATCTCTATTTGAGCCAACTCCAGTTGGCAGCTGTGGCTCCAGATGTGCTGGTGGGGAGCAGACCCCACCTGTGGGTGCCTCCCCTCTCCCCACCTGCTCCAGTTGTGAAAACCGAGGGTGCTGCTTGTTCTGACAGTGGTTACCCCTCTGTCAAATGTGGCCAAAACGCTGCCAGGGCACCCAGGTGGGTGGGAGCTGGGGGAGAGAGGGAAGGGGAGATGCCACATGGCTGGGGTGTCCCCTGGGCCCTTCCTGTGGGCAGAGCAAGGAAGCCAAGCCACGAGAGAGAGGCAGGTGTGCAGAAGAGGAGATCCACAGGGCAGGAGGAGGCACTGGGTGGGAAAAGCTGCACTGAAGGAATTGGGTTTGTATCTAAGACAGGCAGAAGGAGCACACAGCCACTTCCTTGCTCATGGCACCCATGGCCTGTGTGCAGGCACTGGGAGAGCCTTGGCCTTGTCTCCTCTGCAGCGTGCCAGGGGAATGGGGGATCTCTATCCCAGAGAGCTGTCCTAGAGTTAATGCTGGTTTGATTGCGTTTGGAGCAGTGCTGTCAGCACCAGGGCTGGTTCTCCCTGAACCCACCTGAAAATCCATCTTCAGTTTGTGGCCCTGGCTACCCTTCCAGTTTGGGCTCCTGGCACGCACCACACTTGGCCTTCCAGCTGGAAGCACAAGGGCTAGAAAAAGCTCTCATTTCAAACCCTCTTCATACAAGTAAAATGCTTGATATTTGGGAAAACCAGGAACTTCCCAGCTGTCCCATATTTTTTTTAGAAGTTAAAAGGCAAAATTGGAACACTCCTGATCTTGAAAGGTCCAATAAACGACTTCTTGTATTAAAAAAGCCCTGTTGCACACACAGGATCACAGATGTGCAAAGCTGAGACACAGGATCAGGTGTGTTCCGGAAGCAGCAGCCCTGTCCTGTAAAACCAGAGCAGGGCCCGGCTTTGGCTCTCACTACAGGTGCAGGTGTCCCACAGGGGCTCCTGGTGCTAGAAATGCAGCAAGGCTTTTGTTCCTACCCATGAAAAAGATCGGGAGGTGGAAAGAGGAGGCTGGGGGGAGAAGGGAGATGTTTAAGTAGTCTTTGAGAAAGACCTGTTTTCTGAAAGGGGAAACAACCAACTCGTGGTTGCTTCTTGATGGCTTTCTTCAACTATCTCGTGCCCTGTAAGAAACTAACTTCGGGTACACTTGGTAAATCAAAATAAAATTTCAGTTCAATGTCTTGGATGGAAACTGCTCAACATGAAAGAGGCAGTTTCATGTAGATGTCATAAGGATTTGGGGTTTTTGCCCACATGCAAGAGAGTGGAAAGCTGCTTTCAAGACGTTGGAGCAGCCCCATTTGATACATGTTTGTGGGATGGACTGTGCCTCCCGGGGTTTGAATGAGGTTTTAACTGAGCATGACTTGAGCCCTGGGGGTGGTTCAGTGAGTATCTGCCAAGGCTCCTCAAAGGTAGAAGTGAAGCTGGCGCCTATTAGTCAGAAACCACCACAAAGCCGAGCAGCCGGAGGATGCTGGAGCCCTGCGTGTGCTATTTAACACCTGCCAGCTCTCAGCGCAACTGTATCCTATGAGACTGTTTCCACTTGCACTTGTGGTTAGCAAAACCAAACCCCAAGCCTTCAGCAATTAACACTTTTACTCCAAGGTTTTCTGCTGCAGAGGACTGTCTTTGCACGTCCGAACCTCTGTCAGGGAAAATGAGTGCTGGAATAGGTTGAATGCTTGAACTGTATGGGGTTTCTTTGAGGCTTTGCTTTCAGGAAAGCCAGATGTGGCTCAGCGATGGGGAGAAAGAGATCAGGGAGATGAAAAGATGGCATAAGAAAAGGAGACTGCTGAGAATGCATGGCCTGTGCAGAGTAAAAATCTTTCTGGATACTCAAATTCCTTTGAAAATCCAAAGCCATGGGGATAAAGCAGTGAAGTGTCTTCTTTTTAGCTTCTTTTAATATACCGTCCAGCCTGTGATCATTCCAAGAGGGGTTAAGGAGGGGGATTAATCCACACTCCCCTAAAGCAGCTTCCTGCCCGAAGCCCTGTCTGCTCCCTCCTGTTTTGGCTCCCGTAGCCCAGTTCAGACACAAGGAAAGAACTGTAGCCTGAGCTCTGTCCTTCAGCCCGCCCTTGCTGCAGCAGGGCTGCCTGGAAATACACTCCCAGTTCCGAGGATGCTATTTCACTGTGCTCCTCTGTGAATTTTGCTGCCCTGAGGATGGCACGGGGCTGCTGCCAGGAGAAAGCTGCTTGGGAAGGGGAAAAAAACCCTACAGACCTTGGCTTGCTGCTCTGGCTCCTGCCAGGCCAGGGGGCAGGGAGGGGAAGGAAACAGGTAACAACTTTATGGAGGGAGGGGGGTCTCCTCTGCACCCTGAGCCAGGGAACAGAGGACATGTCGAAGAGCTGCTTCTGCGTATCCAGGCCACTTCTGGCCCCTCTCCCTGACCCTCCCCCACAGCAATACAGACTATGTAAGGTCCTTAAAAGGCTTTGGAAACAGAAATATTTTTAAACCGAGTGTCCCATGAGTAGTCCTCTTTAACAAGAGAAACTAGAGGAATCATGCACTTGGGAGAAGCAGCAAATATTTATGTATGAGCTGCAATTATTAAATTCTCTTTCATGGTTGACCTCCTTTATTTCTTTTTTCTCCTTTTAAAGGGTTAAATGGCTTAGAAGCAAACCAGCTTTGGCTCATTGTTTGAGGCTGCTCTAGACCAGGCATCCCCAGCAATCCTGCTGTGCAAACGAAGCCCATCACAGATCTGTTCCCCACCAAACATCTCAAATTTCCTGAGCAGGAATCCCTGGCTTTGCCATGCAGTAAAATCAGCACAGGAACACGGCGGGGAGAAAGCTGACCTTACCCGTGTCAGCCTTGGAGCAGCCAGGCCATTCAGAAATTCAGCCTTCCTTGGTCATTAGCAGGGGCAAAGGTGAGAAGGAAGAGAACAAGTAACAACACGGGGCTGGGGGAGAGAAAAAAAATACCTGTACACAGCACTCATGGCAGGGGAGTCTGTCCTGTCCCCTCCAAAAACAGGAGGGCTCAGGTGAGACACCTGCGTGCTGGGAAAGAGGTGGGACACGTTAGTTACAAGCTGACACACATCCAGGGCTTTCAAAGACTGCTTTGTTGCAAGTGATGCAAGGGTCTAACTCAAGTCCCTGGTGCAATTCTCTGCCGCCTGAATTAAACCAGTGCCTCTCCGTGGCGGCTGTGGGACACGCTGGTGCCACAGGTCAGCGGCTGCATGGCTGGTATCTACACGTTATCAGTATATATTTACATATATATATATAGCTCAGTAATATAAATTTACACACACACACACATATATATATATATATATCTCGGTAATGTATATTCACATAAGGCCTTCCAGCTGGAATGAGCCACTGGGAAAAAGAAACCAAAACACTTTATATAAAAAGCAGTGGTGAACAAATTCAGATGCTTTAGGCCTGTTTTGACTCCTGAGAGCAATTGGTAGTCCCCAAGCTATTCTGATGGTGGCATCTGACCTTCAACAATTGCCCCTCTCTGGCCAAGCAGGCTGGGGCTTGCATACACATCCCTGTGGGTGCCTATGAAATAATGTTTTGAAGTGATCCTGAATTTATCAAAGAATCTTAGAACACCTCTGTTTGGAAGGGACCTTAAAGCTCATCTCGTTCCACCCCCTGCCATGGGCAGGGGCAGCTTCCAGTAGACCAGGTTGTTCCAATCCCCATCCACTGTGACCTTGGAACGTTTTTCCCATGGGGTTTCACCTATCCCATAACCACTAGAGGTGACTCCAGTGCTGTACTGGGAATGCTTTCCCAGAAAGTCTCCCTGCTCTGCTTTCACTGTCCCGGCAGCGAGCGGGTGCCGGACCTCCACATGACAGATGTGAACAAGAAATCAGCCCTGTCATATTCCTGCCCAACTGACATTGTAGGTTAGACTGCATTCCTGCCTTTCAGTTGTCAGGAGAGCGTGGAAAGAAGATATTTATCGCATTAGCCCTGCATGATCAAGGAGAAGCCTGGCTGTTTAGGGATGCTTTATTAATGAATGCTAGAGGACATCTACCCCTCCTAACGTACAAGTGGCTCGTTACTGAAAAATGCAGGGAGATAAACAGCCAAGTCCTCTGTCTTCTGTGGCTGTTCAGTAGGTGTGTTACACTTGACATGGGTTATTTATGAGTCTCAGATAGTGCCCAAGGCTAAACCTAGCATTGCCATTAAAAAATAAAGGCATATGTAACCAACAGTAGTGTTCTGCTGCTGGTTTAATAACAGGAATGTCTTTCTCATGACTTAAAAGGCGCAATCCAAAGTGTATCAAAGTCGAGGATAATTTTTCTATTGACTTCAAAGGGTTTGGGATCAGGCTTAATAACGCAGCTGGTAACTCACCCCCCCCTCCCTCCCAGCCTCCTCCCCCAGCGCCTGCTCTGGCTGGAGGCACATTGCTACCTTAGACAGAGCCAGCACTGCTGACCTGCTCCATTTGGAACACGCGGCACCGCTGCTGGAGCGCTCCCCAAAAACACCCCGTCCTTTCCCAGTGCCCCCAGGGAATGCTGCCTGGGGGAGCGGAGAGCCAGGGGAATCTTCTTCCGCGACTGACTCTTTCTTAGCAGTGCTTCAACAACTTGCTCGAAGCTTAGAGTGGGTCGGCTCTCCTGCCTTTCCCATGCCCAAGCATTGGAAACTCATCCCGCTCCAAAATGTGAACACAGAATTACAGAATGGCCTGGGTTGGAAGGGACCTTAAAGACCATCTAGTTCCACCCACTGCCATGGGCAGGGACACCTTTCACTATCCCAGGCTGTTCCGAGACCTCTCTAATTTGGCCTTGAACATTTCCAGGGATGGGGCAACCTGTGCCAGGGCCTCACCACCCTCACAGGGAAGAATTTTTCCTAATATCTAATGTAAACCTACTCTCTGTCAGTTTGAAGCCATTCCCTCTTGTCCTGTCAGGCCCTCCAGGCCCTTGTAAAGAGTCTCTCTCCATCTTTCTTGAAGGCTCCCTTCTAGTACTGGAAGGCTAAAACTAGATCACCTGGAAGTTTCTCTTCTCCAGGCTGAACAGACCCAATTCTCTCAGCCTTTCCTCACAGCAGAGCTGCTCCATCCTTCTGATCATCTCGGTGGCCTCTGGACTGGCTCCAACAGGTCCATGTTCTTCCTGTGCTGGGCCCCAGGGCTGGAGGCAGCTCTGCAGGTGGGGTCTCACCTGAGCGGGGCAGAGGGGCAGAATCTCCCCTCCCCTGCTGCCCACGCTGTGAGATCAGCCCAGGGCATGTTTAGTTTCTGGGCTGTGAGTGCACATGGCCAGCTCATGCCCAGCCTCTCACCCTCCAACACCCCTAGTTGCTCTTGATCCGTTCATCAGGAAGCTGTGCTGCCACAAGGGAAACCCTTCCCCAGGGCTTCACCTGCCTGCCTTTCTCCCTCTCCCCCAAATCCTCACACACCTGTTAAATTCAACACACAAATAGGCGGAAAAACCCAAAAGGACTCATCAGCGAATCACACTTTGTGTTAAACAACGAGACATATTTACATCCATGGCATTCCCTATGGCTTATTCAATCCTGCTCCAACCGAACGAAGGGCAAGCTTGCCATGAGAAGGCATACAATGACCCTATAGCCATCCTATACCATCCCATGGCAACATTTTCCCCGCCAGCTAAAGGGAGCAAAGCACGCAGGGGAGGTAAGTAATATATGGTTTCCATACCTTGCTATCATGTTGCTCACTCCCTCTTGTGCCAAAGGCCTGGATTTTTACAGCCAACCTTAATTTCCATAGCAAACCACAACAGGGAGGCCTTGGTAACCGCAGGGCTCTGCGAGCTGGGTAGTTAAGGCTGCTAATTAACAGCAAAGGAGCTGATGGCTCCGAGTGTGTGGCGGAGCAGGATGAGGCTGCTGCGATGGGAATCCAGGCACAGGATGAGCCTCTGCAGAGACTGCAAAACTCCCCGGGAATGCACGGCTGGAGTGCAGCTGTTGAAAACAGAACTAAGGAAACCCCAGTTCCCCGTGAGCAGTTGGCATTTTAACCCTCCTAATGCAAGGGAAGGCGTCAGGGCACTGGTGCGGTCCACAAGTGCTGCTGCAGAGGTGTACCCAAACCGAAGGGGCTGAGGTGTCAGTGGCAAAGCTGCAGCAGGGGACAAGAGCACATCAAAGCACTGAGGACACCTGATGGCAGTGGCTTCACCACAAAGCTGCTTTTAAAATGAAACGACTGAAAGCTTCTCCCTCCCTCCCCACCCGTGCTCACTGCTTGCTGCCAACACATTGCAACTGCTCTGGAAAATGCTGCTCACTTGCTCTGTGGTTGCTCACAACAGTTTGATTTGGAGAAGAAAATTAAAGTAACTCTTCTGAAGATGAACAACCTTCATCCAATGCTACTTTTTTTTTTCCCCCTCTTAATTGTTCTTATTTTTCCTTCCAGAACAGCAGTATCCTTCCAAGGGCCAAGCCCCCAAGACACCCTAAGCACCAGTGCATTTTCCAGGATGCAGCGGCTGCTCCTCAGCTACCCTTCTGTTGCACACATGACACCAACAAAAAAGTATGTATGACTTCTACCAACTCCAGACCCTGTGGACACATCACGCCCTTATACATGAACACGTTCATGCAGAAAAAATAAATTTGCCTTTAAGCAAGACGTTTTGGTAGCACTATGGTCAGGTGAACCATGCCGGATGTATCCCACTGTGCTGGATTTATTCCACCATTCCAGGTACCAGCCCAGGGATGGGTTAAACCAAGCCTTCCCTCCTTAAAACAGGGGAGAGCCTTGCTCCTAAGGATGAAAATCCTGCAGCACACACAGACACTTATTTTAATGACTACACTTTGTTGTAATGTTACCAGATATTTTAAAGAGCGTATCACTCCAGCAGAAGCCACTGCCATCTGTGCTTCCCCAATTAGGAATGCAAGCAAATATGTATTTTACAGTAACATCAATAAAATATAATGCGCAAGTGATGTATCTTTGGTTTTGTTTTTTTTAAAGACACAAATTAGGGAACCAGTCAGTCCTGAAACTGCAGAATTCCCTTGCAGGAAGAATGGGGTTTGTAACCAAAAGAACAATCCAAGCCAGGCCTCTGTCGCAAGGATTTTAGTTTTCAAAGCAGAATAAATGGGCTTTAATATCTTCTTTTTTAAGTGTATCATCAGTATGAGAAGACGGCCTACACTGCTATTTAAAAAGAAACCCTGCTTGCCAGGCTATTCATTAGTGAGCATCCCATAAGATATGCCTGAAACCTGTCAGAAGACAGGTGTTGAGCCTTTTCCAAAATCTCCGCTCTTTTTTTCCCCACTGCTGGCTCAGATCGGTCACCCACAAGCTGAGCCACTGTAAATCACTGATTAAGGGAGAAAAACACTTATCTCCCCATTTCTTGCAACTAGGATATCTGGGTGCTCTGCAAATATTTTTGGTTGTTTCCAGAAGGTCCTTCCCCTGACAGAGCTGGACCATTGCCACCCCCGTCACCCCGCAGCGCCCCGGGGGAAGAAAGAGAAGCTTTCAGAGAGCACGAGAGGAAAGCTCCAGGGGAGAGAAAACAACATTGCAAAGGAGTAGAGAGGGCGGGGATGGCCGGTTCGGGGCTGGAGAGCCCAGCTCCGGGGGAACGGGGGATGCCCGCGGGGGGATGCCCGCGGGGGGATGCCGGCCCCGCGGGGGGATGCCGGGCCCTCCGGGTCTCTCTCGGGCGCTGCCTGTCAGGCTGGAAGCCGCAGGGCGAGGGCTCTCTGCAGGCTGGGGAGGTGTTTGAAGGCGGAGGGAGCCGTGAGAAGCCTCCAGCCTGCAGAAGCAGCGCTTTGCACTGCGGTCACTTCCCTCCGTCTGCCTTTCTTCTTTTTTTTAGTTGCGTTTGTTTCTTTTTTGTTGTTTGTTTTGTTGTTTTGTTTTTTTTTTTTTTCCCATCCAACTGTGTCTTAAACTGTTTCTCTCGAACACGCAGCCCCCAGAGGGGAGGGGGGGGGATCAACCCAAACAAAGTAAAAAAGCAACATATTGTCTGCGGCTGCCAGCAAGGCATCCCCTCCCTATCTCGTACTTAATGCGATAATGAATCTTCCCGTAGGAGCTTTTGTGGTTTAAGGCTTACTGAATAATAATGTAACACAGAATACACACAAAGCTACATTTTTCTCTCTCCTCCTTTTTTTTTTTTTTTCCTTCAAAACACACATCTGATCAAAAGCCAGGCTGCAATTAAAACCTAGCATAGTTTGGCTTTCGTTTTTGGGTTTTTTTTCCATGCCACTAGAAAGTATTTCAGCAGGAAATGAAAGCTAAGACAGTGTAAATATTTTCTCCATAAGGGTAATTATACAGGTTATACTTTATAAGTCTTTGTGCTTTAGCACTTCGACCTTTTAAACACATTTTACCTTAAATTACTATGTAAATAGCTAAAAATTGTGTGTCACACAGAAAGTTTTACCTGCTTGACAACAAAGAGTTACAGGACCTGCCTTGCTCCAAGTTTCCCGTCCTGGCATTCCCTGATCCCATGTGCAGCTGTGCTGCACTCACGTGAGCATCTCCTTCACCAGGCTTAGCCATGGATAACTCGTCTGCTGAAGACCTCAGAGCATCGCCGGTGATGCTGGGGAGACCAGAAACAATGCGTCTTTTAATGGCAGGGAAAGCCATCCAGCTGCTGCTTTGTCCAGGAATTTCAGCAACTTCCTGGCAGCAAGAAGAACAGAGTAAAGTCGTTCTGTGGCCTCTGCTCCTCCGTCTGCTGCAATGTGCTCTCTGTGCATGTGTTACTGTACTCCAGAGACTCCCTGGCATAGCTGGAGGCTACACACCACCTGAAGGAGCAGAGAGAGGGGAATAAACCCAGCTGATCCAAGTGAGGTGCACGTGAAGAAGCGTGGACATCTACAAGGTCCTCACGTCTCACCAGGGGATGGCTGGTGTCAGTCATGGCCTTTGAGAAAAAAAAGTCTGTGGGACCAGAGCATTAATTCTGTTTTCTCTCTCTTGTGCAAACCCAAGTACAAGACACTGTGCTCCTCGCTGATGTTCAGAGACCCCTTCAGTCCCTCAGTGAAGAGGGACATTCTCAGCAGGAGCTTCTCTATTTCCATCAGCTGGAACATTTTCAAACACGAAAGGAAAAAATCTTCACTCTCCACAGACCTTCATATACAGGAATAGTTATGGTCTTCCTTGTGGGAGAGAGATGCAGTATCTCAGTTGAAGCCCTGACAGGAGTCACTCACTCACAATTAAAATTAATTACATAGCTGAGAGATGTCGCTGAGCCTCGCTAATAGAGAAATAATTCATTTTGATGGTCATCTTCATTTTTTTCATTTCTGTCTCAACCACAGCGTGCGAGACTGGAAGACCATGTGTTTCACTTCAGTTAATTACACACAGATCCACGTGCCACACAATTAATTACTCAGAACTCAGTGAGCTTCACAGGGCCTCCACCACAGCTATTTGGCCCTTGATTTTCCTGTGCCCATTTGGGAGCCCTTTCCAAGGAGAGGTGGGCACTGGGTTTTTTGGTGCTCTGGCAGCCACGGGCAGGTGATGTGTGGCTGATGGGGAGGTCAGGTGAGGACACAAGCCTGCTTTTGCCTCCTCAGCAACCTCTGATCTCAGCCAAAAACAAAATACCAGGCAAGAGGGAGCTCAGGTCTGGCCAAGTGCAGCTGCTCTTATCTCCTTGGGTATGAGAAGAAAGCCTTGGCAGCTGGAATTAAATCTCAAGTGCCTCCAGAAAAACTTTTGCATGGGAGGCAGACCAGAGGAGCTGTAGCTCGAGAGAAATGCCTTTGCTGCCTCAGCTCCTGCCCTCCAGAAATAAGGAAAACAACATTTGCCTGGTTTCCTTTGGTTGTTTCTGTTGTGTGCAGTCTGTCAGACCTCCTGGGGAGAGCTGCCTCCTCTCTGGGCTTGCTTGTGGGACAGGGCAAGCAGGAAGTGCCACCTGAGCAACAGAGGCCAAGGAGAGGCATTATGGAAAAACTGCTGAACAGCAGGCAGACACAGGCATGGGAATAATCCATTTGAAGGCCCTTGAATTTGTGATGTCTTTGTTATAAGTGTCTCCTAAGATTGGAGAAACTTCTCTTGAATGACCTAAGCAGCATCTGCAAGTCTCAGGACAGATCCAGGCACCTTCAGGAGCCAATTCTGGCCAAGCTTCCAGGGATTCCCAAGGGCCTTCTACCCCACTGGCACTCAGACACTCCCCTACAGAGCCAATAACCTATACAAGATTTTATGACCCATTCAGGAATTCATTTTACACGCTGATGAGATCTGAATTGAAATCAAGGGCCAGGTACAAACAAGGATCAGGACATTACAATATCCATCATGGAGATTTGTGGATCCCATTGAGACCACACTGAGCTGCTGCATTATGTTTATTTTGAATTTAGAGGCTTATGCTTAGCGACAGGTTGCCAGTGTCCATCTGTAGCTTGTTTTTTGTTTTCATCCGTGCTGCACATTTGTGTGACAAGACGTGGGCATGTTCAGCGTGGAACAAACCTGCTTGTTTTTCACCTCCAGTCTACCCACAGGGAAGGCTTGGCAGATCCTGAGCCAGCAGCACTTTCCTGAAGGCACCTGGAGAAGCTCAGCATCCCCATCCACTGCCCCAGGCATGTGGGGCCAGGCAGGAACAAGCTCTGCCCTGTGCAGGCAGCCTCCTCTGGCCAGGAGTAAAAAATCCACTGATTCCTGATGCTCTGGCAGAGTTGGGATGGCTTTTTCCAAATACTTCAGGTCTAGGAGACATTAGCCCACTACATGCCTAACCTCACTAAAGCAGTGAAGCTTTTGCACTGTTAAATAACAGCTGGATCCATTGACTCTGGTGCCCTCCCTGCAGGCCTTGAGCTGGGCATGTATTAATTATCTTGGTCAGTTAATTAAGCATGCAAATATTTTTTTTTCCCCCCTGCTGAGGCCTTTCCTAGCATTTAGGAGAAACATTTAAATGTGGTAATGGCCCATCCCTGAGTGCCCCCAGCCGTTTAAACTCCAGGCTGCCACAAGCTGCCCACAGCAGACAGGATGGGGAGACAAGGCTGGCTTAAAAGCAGATTTAAGGATTATCACAGCCCTCAAAAGCAAGTTCAGAAGTACACATTCATGCAGCTAACAAACGAGTATGTTTGAGTGACAAAAGAGCCTCTGTCAGTTAAAAGGAAAAGAAAAAAGTAGATTATTTTTAAAGCAATCTCTTTAAGAGAAGAGGGGAAGAGCTGGATGTTATGCATTTGCGATGACAAATAAGGAGTGAGCTTTGCCTGGTCTCAAAAATAAGAGGTAAAACAATGCTGATATCCCTCTGCAGCCACTGAAAGCAAGCTGGTGCATGCACGGTGCATCTTGCAGAAACCTGAATTTTGGTTTTCCTTTTCCTGCTCTCTCCTCTGCAGAGAGGAGCACCTGATTAGGGCCCAGGGGGAAGAAGCCCCAGGTGGGATATCACACATGAATCCAGGGCTGCTGCATCCCTAAGACAGGGCAGAGGCTTCACCATTCCTCACCCCAAAGCCATGCCCGAGGTGCCCTTCTGCGGGTGCCAAGCACCACACAAGGCGTATGCTGCCATCAGATGGCAACGTAGGAGAGCCAGAAGTTGTGCCAAGGCTCTGGCTGGGATGGGAAAGGAAAAAAAAAAGCAAGAAAATAAAATAATCACCCACGCAGAGCAGCCTTTCCTTGCAGGCTTGCTGGCAGTGAAAAATTTGTTGGTGTGCCCTGAAACAGCACCTGAGCATCCCAAAAATGGCAGAGAGGAGCCAAGCAGGAGGCTGCTGTGCCAGCTGCTGGCCTCGGGTGCACGGGCTTTCCTTCTGTCCCCTGCACTTTTCAGGAAAACCTTAAAAGCAGCAATCTTTCTCCCTGGACACAGAACTAACACTTTTGAGGCTCTTCTCTTACTAAATTGAAAGTCTCTCAGTAATTCAGCTAAGGGGAAAAAATACCCGTCAATGGCAGCAATTAGTATGCAAGGCATGGGCAAAGGCCTTTCAGGCAGCACACCTGGAGGAGGCTGCAGCCTGCGCTCCCCAGGGAGGTGTGTGGAAAGGGAGCAGGGAAGCAGCAGGCACACAGGGAGGGATGAGACCAAACATTGCAGCCAGCTTGCCCCACCTGCACTAGCACCAGAGAATTGGTGTTTTCAGGGGATGTCAGAGAATCCCAGAATGGTTTGGGTTGGAAGGGACCTTAAAGCCCATCCAGCTCCACCCCCTGCCATGGGCAGGGACACCTTCCAGTATCCCAGGTTGCTCCAAATCCCATCCAACCTGGCCTTGGACACTTCCAGGGATCCAGGGGCAGCCACAGCTTCTCTGGGCAACCTGAGTCCCCTGGGAAATGGAAAAGTGACCAAGAAGAGGTGAAAAGAGAAACTGTAGGTTATTTTTACAGCAGTTCCTGTTGCAGGAGCTGCACTCAAGCTCTGCTAGGACAACTGGCATAGGCCAAGTCCAGCCGTAGCTCTGCCCTGGGCTGTCACATAACCTGGAGCAATTGCCTTCCTCCCCACATAGCCTTGCTTAAGCAGAAAGAGCCTCCAAGCACCACACTTTTGGCGTGTACAGCACCTGGGGGAACAGGGCCAGGGGGATATAATCTCAGATTGATGTTTTCCATAGTAAGAGCAGTGCCTGGTTGTCACCCACCTGAGTTCTGGCACAAGCTCTAACAGTCTGGCCAGCAGTCCAATTTACTTGTTGACATCCTGATAGGCCCTACCTCACCACAGAGAGCTGCTCCCTTTGATCTACGCACAGTGGGAGACTTGAGTCATTTCAGAGGCTCCAAGTGAACTCCTCAGAAGGTCAATCACCCCAGCACAAGGCTGGGGAAGGGTTATGATCTTTAATGACCTTATTAACACAAGTGAGGCTTTCCTACCAGGACTGGGACTGCTCTGAGATTGGGCTCTGCAAGTGCTCTGCTGCAGAAAGCTGAGCACAGGGGACAAGTTTGTGGAGTCGTATCTACGGTGTTGTCTCTTTAGAAACAAGCAAGGCAAGAGGAAAAGCCAAACAATCCCAAACAAGGAGTATTATTGTCCTTATTTGCACGCTATTCACTCCTAGAGGATGAAGTTAGGACTCGGGTCACACTGTAAGAGACAGACCCCACATGCTGTGGGCAGCAGCCCCAAGTTACACTCAGTGCCAGGCTTGCAACACCAACACAGGAGAACAGACCTCCCAATTCCCCAAAGGATAAACACAACAAAACCCATCAAACACCACAGCCACAAGCTCAAACTTCTCCCTCCTTCAGTCAGGACACGCCAAAGTGGGGTACAGGGGACTCTTAAACCAAAGCCACTGCTCTCTTAACAAACCCCACACCTCAGGTTGCAGCTGATGGTAATTGAAAGTTGTTAAGGCAACCACCTTCGTCTGCAGCCAGATCCCAAAGCCTCCCCAACACCAGGCATTTTGTCAGCAACCCCAAGTGATTTCAGAGGGGTTTTTTTAGAGGCAAATGTGTACCTCTCATGGTTGTGGAAAACCCTGGTTCAGCAACACTCAACAGGCTCAAAGACCCAGAGGGAAAACAAACAGATCAATGATAAGTCCCAGTTTGGGGCGATTTTTTTTAAACATGATTGACTTAGTTTCTGCAAGGTTTGGCTCATAAATTTTGAATACAGGGCAAAAGCCTGTATACTGGGAGTTTGGGAATCCAAACAAGGGCAAGACATTGGCAGCACCCCTCAACCTCAGGTGCTCCTCTTGTCCCACATCCCCTCTTATACCCCCCAAACTCTTCTCAGCTACAGCTGTGCTGTGAGGCTGCAGTCATCACTCCTCCATAAGAGCAGGAATTAGGCAGCAGGGCTCAGATATTCCTTGCCTCATATAGAGGACTCTTTTTGTGGGTTTGTGCTGTTTTTCAGGTCTTACTAATGAGGAGTGAGCTAGAAACACGTTGGGTATTTTTGTGATTGTTTTGTCCCCATTGGGTTCGATTCTTATCATTGCTTGTGTTTGGGACTTCAGCCTCCATCTGGGAAAAACTCCTTGTTTTCTAAATGTGCCATTGGAGTTGGAAAACTCTTGTCTTGTGAGTAAAAGCTCATGGTATGGGGGAGGTGGAAAAAAGTGGAAGCCCTAAACACTGTGACACTGGCAAGAACAGAGTTGGGGATGAGGATGGACTGTCAGGTCTTCTTGTTTTTAATCTGTTACTGCATGGACAGTTATAATTTGGCTTTGTTGGTTACAGTTTTAATGCCTGGGCTGGATTGTACTCTTTGGTTTGCTGGTCTTGATAGTGGAAGGGACAAAACCTGCTACTTGTTTTCCTGAATTAATACTTACAGGGTGGGTTAGTTTTTTGGTAGTGGTTTGTTTTGTTTTGCCTAAGGATGGTAGACTGAACTGAGTTTTAAGAGTTTCAAACATTATTAACCTTTATTCACAAATGGTACGAGCTTAGAGAGAATTGCTGCAGGCATTGAGTTTCCATTCCTGCACTCTCAAAGGTTTTGCTGCTAAGTTTACAGCACAAGGACAGAGTGACTTCTAAAAGGCTTTCAGCATCCCCAAAAACTCACATTTAAATGTAATGAGTTGGCTGTTTGAAGAAGGAACACACCCCAACAATAATGCTTGTAAAGTCTGCAATCCTGCTCATGGGAGAAGTCCATACAAGGATGCATCTCACACTGGCAGGCATCTGTGCTGTCCTGGGCATCTGTTTCACGCCTAGGAAATAAAAACTAAACAAAACTCACAGACTCTGCTCAGGCTTTGGGGAGACAGCAGAGGTTGTGTGGCAGCAGTATCCCTTCATGCTGCTGAGATGCAGTGCTGGGACCCCAAGGGTCCTTCACCAAGGGTTGGGGTACATGTAAAGTAACCACAGTGATTTTATTTCATTTTCTGTGAAGAGCAGGATTGCTAAGCTCTGAAAGCTGGGGGTATTGTGCCCTAGCCAAGCCCAGCTTGCTGAAATGGGTTTGGTTCACTCCTGCTCCGTGGTTCATTCCCAGGAGCGTGAACAGCACCCTATTATGATCCTTCTTCTCATCCAGCACCATCTGACAGCACTTGTGTCCTGGCACCTTTCAGTTCTACTTCACCCACTAGAACATCCAGCAGTTTGATTGCTACCACAGTTAACAATTATTTGAGAAGTCTGGCCAAGCTGAGGAGATGGGAACAGGGTAGCACTGATACAATAGCTTAGGGGGAAAAAAAAAAATCCTTTTCCTCCTTCCATCCAAATTGTTCCACTTGTCAGGACACCCCTCTTGTCCCATGCCCAACCCACTATTCTCAAGTCACACTTCAAAGGCAGCTCTTTCTGAGCCCACTCCCAACATTACACACGCTTTGAAGTACCTGGGCCTCACCTTCATCACCAGTGAGGTGGTTATAAATGGGGCCTGAGGGGAGAAAACCCCTTCATTGCTAATTCTGCCTCCAGAGGTACTGCCCTCTCCTCGTTCTCCTGCCACACCTTGTTAAATACCTGCAGGAAATTGCCTGCTTCCCTAGGGCTCCACTCTCCAGTGCCTCACACAAACACAGAATGAGGATTAAACACCATTACTGGTCTAACCTGGCTGTGTTTTCCACGTGCCTGCTCTGGTACAAGGGACTCCAGGTGCTGTAGGGCAACAGACCCCTGGTCCAGCTCTCACTTTCCGTACCTTCCATCAACAAGAGGCAGCATTCTCTTAAGAAGGTAACCCTGGCTGAGGCCCAGAGCTAAACCCCACTGGAACAGGCATTAAGGCTCATTGCTGACCTCCAACCTCACTCTCGTGGTGACGCTGAAAGACAGAGCAAAGTTTTATAGGCAGTAATTTTGCAAACATATCTGCCTTTGCCTACAGAAGTAGCACATCTTCCCTCACCCCCCAGCATGAGCAAACGGCTGCTGTAATTAAAATGAAGCCAGACTGAACCAATTTGACACTCAAGCAGTTCAGATTTAAAATACTCTCTTGAAAAAAACTGCACTTCGCTGTTGAGAGGCAGCACATATGTTTATGTATGGATAATGAGCCTTGCTGGCAAGGACAATTAAGTCTCCTGGAAGCATCTGTGGTCATTCTCCACCTGCATTTCAGAGGGAGGCTCTCTGTAAAATATTTGCCATTTTCCAAGGCGATTGTACCATTCTTTGTACTTGGATCTGGTGGCTGCTACATTGATTCTATAGAAGACTATTCCTTGCCATTTTCCTGATGTGCCTTTGCATCTCAAAGGAGGATGGCATTCATCACCCAAAGTTAAGTGTATTTTATCTTTATTTTCGTTTTACATCGTATTTCTGCCTTGGACTTAGCCTTGTGTTTAGTTATAAAGAAAGCACAGCCTAAAAGACTGGATTGCCAAGTACAATTACAATTTATCCAGTAGCAATTCCTTTCAGACAGGTTTTTCCAGCCCTCCCACATATCCCAGCTGCCAGCAAAATAGCTCATGGGGTTTTGTAGGTGTGAAAATCGAGCAAGGGCCTGATAGGAGCTTTTTCCATGCCCAGTGAGGCAGGATGGGGCCGGCCCTGCTCTGTGACAAAAAGTCCCAACCAGATCAAGTGGCATCACCCATCTTCACTGCCAAAAATGACCACATTTCTGGGTATTTATGAGAATTTTTTCAGCCCCCTAGGTGGGAATCTCTTTTCCTTACCTCTGGGAAAGAGTGCTATTGCACTTGTTTCCAGCAGCCAGCTCACAGGCTGCCCCAGTGGACTTGGGAGAAGCAAGAGCAGGGATTCTGCTGTGCCTGCAGCCCTGCATCCACATGCAGCATGCACAGCGAGAAAACGCAGCTCTGCAGGGAGATTCCCAGCAACTCTGTTACATTTAGCCCAGCAGGATACATTAGTTGCTTTGGATTAATTACGTCATTAATTAAACGTCCCCCTGCTGTCCCATGGAGCCAGAGCAGTGTTAGTGTGTCCTGGGCTTTGTTCAGGCGGGAGCTATTTCTGATGCCTTTCCCCAGCCAGGGAGTTTGCCAAGCTCTTTGCCTTTCCAGGAATTCCCACTTGCTCCAGCGCTGGGGATGCCATCGGACTATAAATAAACAGCTCATGTTGCAAAGATGATGCACAGGTCAGAAGTTCTGTACTGGGTTGTGTTATGACAGGATGGCGATGCCCAGCTATCAACCTGTACCCACACCTTACCTAATCCTTTAAAGGACAACTCAACACAGAAGTAGCAAAGGAGCCCTGTGCCTGTGGCTTCTTAAAATTTATATATATACACACATGCTTTTGGGGCAGAGAATAATACAGCAATGGTCCTTAGGAATCCCCTTCTGAAAGAGTCTCTTCTCCACTCACAGCAATACACTTTTGGTGTAAAATACAGGTTTGTGGGGGTTTTAATACTGTTTGTTTTTTCTTTTCAAGAAGCACACTCAGGAACAATTTCCTAGCTGTGAACCCACTCATCTACTTACACTCATCTCCACCCCTTTTCCCCCTGTTATGTTTTTGTTATCTCTGAGACGTGTGAAATTCTCAAGAGAAGAGTAACAGTCCTGAATGAGAGGCTTGGGAAGAGCAGACAGAGCATGTTATTAAAAGAGCAGCTCTGCAGCACTGCACAATGAGGGCCTGCACTTATGGAGCAGGGCTGTTTGGGATATTAATACCAAGCAGTGCAGTTCTCCCTCTTAACAGTTTTGGTTTTTTTTCCTAAAAGGATTCTGGTTTTTTTTCACTTTATGAAAGTTGACACTACCCTAAACTCAGGTGAAAGCAAAGGCAGCACTAAAGCATCATTAAAAGTGATAGAAGGTTCCAGGTCAAGTCGGCTATTGCAGATAAAGCTACTATCATCTCCTGTTAGTGACTGGGACCGAAAGCCAAGGGTTTTCATTACACACCACGTAAGAAGTACTTTATAAATCACAATAACTCCTGACACGCAATAACATCCAGTCTTATTAATATAAACTGCAGGGATTTTTTTTAAAGTCTGCTGGCAGTAAAACCACCCCTTCCATAAAATGTTGGCATTCACACATGCCCTGCAGCTTCTCACAGCACCTTTAAGCACTAAAGATGTTCATTACATCATACACTGAAAAAAAGAGAGTGGGATTAGATTGTTGCTTCAAAATATTTCCCTCCAACTCTCCTTAAGCTGGAAGGTGCCAGATGCGAGCACCCCCCAAACCCCAAGGGGGTCCCTGCCCCAGAGCAGCCAGCCCTGGTCGCTGCTCTGCTGCTTTTAGTGCCCTGGCATGCAGGTAGGGCTGAATGCGCTGAGCCAGGGCACAAGAACAGTGCTTTCTTCTTTCCCTTTAGACACAGAGATGTTTTATTCTGTTACTGTGTTAGAAAGCATGGCATCTCCCTCAAAACAGCTTTTCCAGGCAGGCCATAGCCTCCCCCAACTTAGGGGTTGCAGGTGAGACCTCCTGTGCTGCAGGGATAGGGCTGGAGCTTCCTGGGAACCGTCCAGACCCTTCATCTCCAAAGGGCTTCTGCCAAGATGACAAGGTGTCAGCTCAGGTCCCCATTGCTGAGGGGTGGCAGACGGTGGTCTGTGGCCACCAGGATCCCACAGACTCCTGTCCCCCACCTTGCTGGCTCATGCAGTCCCTCCTTCTCCTCCCTCCCACCTGCACTGGAGCGATTTGTGCCCAGTACCCACAATCCAAAGTTCTCCTCCCTACTGAGGCTCTATAAATGTTTTCTTAATAAAAACAAGCATCAACACACAAACCATTTTACTCCAGTGCAGAGGGAACCTGTGAGCTCCTGCAAGGAGACAATCAGAACCAACCAGGAAGGTACAGCTGGGATACTGACAGCACCACGACCCCACTCATCCAACAAACAAACAACTCTTTACAGCACATGTGTACAGCAAACACATTGCAAGAGACAGATGGTGTTAGAACATAAACACGAGGAGGGAGATGAGTGTAGCTAGATTCCACTTTTCCATCTTGAAAAAGGGGAACTTTTTTCCAAGGTTCCCCCCTTTTTTATTCAAGGGAACACAACATTGTTTAAGCAGGGAGAAAATGCTACTTCCTCTAAATTAACCAACACAAGAGGAAGCAGGAAAGACATTTGAGCCCAAATTAAGCAACAGAAGGGGGTTAGCTCAAGCTTTCCAGCATGCCAGAGAGCCCCACTGCCATTACCAGCCTGTCTGAGGAGTTTCTCTTGATGAACCCTTCCATCAGACAAATTCTCACCAGCCCAGCTACTGCCCTCCTCCCCAGTCACAGCAAAGCCACCACCCCTGTTCAAATACACCTTGTATTTTAGTTAAAATGCTCGTGGGGTGTTGATCTTACAGAGTTTTGTGCCAATACACCCCAGCTGGGCCTCGTGCATACCAGCACAGAATATAGATAAGGACAGGAGAAGGAAAGACAAGCTCAAAACCTCTTTTATTTTCAAGTGACTTTTGATGAGATATCTCAGAAACAGTGGGATCTTTTCCAATGTCTGTCCTACTCTGCAACAATAGCTGCTTGTTGTGCACAGTGAGTCGAGGAGATGCCAGCAGGAATGGTTGTAATACCACTTTGTAAGTAAATTAATTGCTTCTAATTAGACTGCTCCACTAAGATATAAGTAGGAATAGCTCATCTTGCCATAAACTTTTACAACCTTTTGACACATAGCTGAAAGCCACTTTGCCTGCTTTGCTGTGCATGGAAGGGGTGGATGCTGCTTATTCTCCCTAACAGATGCACAGCCATACACAATTTCTCTGCTTCTATTAATTCCCAGTGCCTCTCAGTATTGCAGTCAGTTTGCAGCTCCAAGGTTTATTCCTCCCCCCATTGGTGGTTCCTGTAAGGTACAATCCAAGGGATTCCTGGATGTCACTTGTTGTTACTACAGACACAGCGTTCAAGCAGTGTAGCAGAAGTACAAACACCTTCATAAGCTTCATTTGTAATCTTCAGGGCTTTTTTTTGGCAGTTTATTCTTTCTTGCTGCACGGAATAAAACATGTTTTCTATCTGCACCATGATGAAAAAATGGGAAGATTTTAATACTAATTGGATTAAAGGAACAGTGTAAAACTTAATAGAGAAAATAAATCCAGAAGGGGGAGCGAATCAATGCACCAAAGTCCTGTGGATGTCCTAAAGAAAGCAAATGTTTACTTGCTCTGAGAATATGTACTTTGAAGGTGCCTTAGCCCAGTAACAAAATTGAGAGCAATGCAATATACCCTTCTGTAAATATTTGCGCTTCAGATCATCCGTTTTCTGGGGTTGTAACATCATGGCCGGGGTTGTATTTCCTTGGATTATTGATGCGTGTGCTCGGCCCCAGCTAGACCCGGGATTCCCGGGAGCTGGTGCGGCTGCGGGCGGGAGGTGCGGGCGGTTCGGGGCTGCCGACAGTAGATGTCAGCATTGCCTTGTGCCTCCCCGCTGCTCTGGGCACCAATTACCGAGACACTCACGGAGACGAAATGTTCAACTAATAGGCAGCAGCATTTATTTCAGCTAATCTGCATATTTCTAGGCTTTTTTTTTTTTTTAACAAAAAAAATCATGTTGCCTAATGATTTCGGATGGATAAAAATGACACTGGTCTTTTCCCATAGTTTAATGCTCTGCCAGATACGCTTTGAAGGTTTCTCTTCAACGATTTTTCACACCATAGGACTGTGAGAAAGAGCATATAAGAAATTAATAATTTTTTGTTTGACCACTCAGGGGCTGAGAAGGGCGAGTGGCCTCTCTTCTCCCTGCTCCCCATCAGCCCGGGCTGTACCTCTAGCATTGTGCATCCCTTTCCCCAGCCTGGGATGCCTTTCCGAGAAACTCCCGTGCCTTGCAGGAGGCTGCTGATGCCTATTCTTAAATCTCTGCAAACGAGCGGACAAAATATCCTCCAGCCATGCCCTCAGCTTGGTTCCCTGTGGGCACTCAGTGCAGGAACAGGCACAGAGGCTCTTCCCTCTGCAGATTGTTCTTCGCTTTGCATTAGGGTGGTAGCATTGGCCGCGCTATGGGGACTGGCGGCGGCCCCGGATGCGCTCGCAGGAGCTGTGCATCCCATGGGAGCCGAGCTGTAAGGGCTGGGCAAGCAGGGGACCGCTCAGGGACAACTGTGCTTGGGGACACCTCAAATTAGAACTACTCCCGGACAGCTCTGGAATAGAGTACGGCCTGAAGTGGCCCCAGGCAGCTCGCATGTATTCAGCTGGTATTCGCTGAGCCGAATCTGAGCGTGGTGTTTCCCAGGGTGAGGACACGTGTGAGCAGCCAGCCCTCTTGTCACCGCTGCCCCCTCCTGCTTTCAGTGGCTTGGAAAGAGGAGAGAGGGAGCTTGGCGACAGAAAGTTCCTGCTGGGGTGTGGGGCAGTGATGCTGATGAAACGAGCTTCATCGAGAGGGCATTTGAGTGAGAGCAAAAGAAACCAGTCATCCACCTATGCTGTGCTGCCACAACCCCTCCTGTGCTTCCCCAGGCACGGAGAGAGAAAGGGAATGTCCGGCAGAAGAAGAGGAGTGGCGAAATGAAGGAGAACAGGAGACAGGATTCAGTGATGCACTTATTTACCTTGGAGGTTTTAAAACGATGATGGAGTGCAAATGCTGGTAAAGATGAGAAAGGATCATTTATCTTGGAAGATTTCACCCATCCTAACTTCTACCACAGCCCTTCTCACAGCAAATGTTTTCAGGAAGGCATCCCTCTGCTGAGGGCATTTTAGACTTTTGGGTATCCAAAAGTTTAATGGCTTTTAGAGAGACTGACACATCCAAAGTCTTCCAGTCTTACTCCACCAGAGCTCTTGGGATCCTAGAGTGGCATTGAACTACTCTGCCAAGCCACACTCTGCCATATCTGGAAGTTTCGTTTTAGTTTGCACACCCTGGAGCAGCACCATTTATGAGCAGTGCTGTCTCCTTTCTCTTGCCCTGCGGTGCTTCACTGGTGGGAAATAGCATTTGAAGATTTGCATCATCACCTTAAAAATGTACTTGCCAGCTACAGCTTATGGAGTAGCTGACAATTTTTTGGGGACTGCAGACTCACAGAAACCACAAGCCTTTGGATGTGAGAGCCTTCCTACAGTGCATGCGGGGTGAAATCCACAGAAGAGCAGAACTTTCCATTATAATTACACACAATTGTTTGGACTGATCACAGCATCCTTCATTTCTGTGGTAATTACACTGGCCTTGAGTGCCATGTACTGACATCCCAGTGTCTTCCTAGTACTCAGTGACTGCTTCTGATCAGTGCTGATGTGAATGAATTAAAGTTAATAATATTGCCTCCTATTAGGGCAATGGTTGCTGGGCTCTAATTCAATCCTGCCAGCTGAGAGGCAGCCTGGGCAGGTGCTTTTATTTTGGATGTGAAAAAAAGACATGATTTAAGGCCCTGGTGAACAGGCTGAAATATTTTTTCTTCTGGAAAGGAGGGAGAAGAGGGAGATAGTGCTTGTATGTTGGAGAAATACTTTAAAAATGTGTTACATTAAAAAGTATTACATTAAAAAACAGATATGTTTTTTAATGGATGTTTTATCATGTTTACATGATAAATGGTAAAGAAGGGATTTTAAGATTAAAAGCTTTACTTGGTTTTGTGCTTCTGCACCAGAAGGAATAAAAATGCTAATTTTAATTTATTTCTGTGTTATATAATGGGTCATGTTAGGGTAGGTAGATTTATAATGAAAAATATATCCTTGTAGTGCACGAAGTCAGCATCAAAATGCTTTAAAACTCCTGTATGTTTATACCACTCTAGAAGCCCAAGTTCTTCTTCCATTGTCTTAAACTTTATTTGTCTCTTTGCAAAGCAGATGCAAAATCTAATTTGTCTTTGCTCTAGATGGTTGAAATTAAAGCAAAGGTAGGGGTGAAAATGACAGTATCAGACAGCTGGCTTTGGCTCCTGCTCCTTGCTGGTACTCTCCTTCCGCTTACGTCCCCTCGCAAACTGACAAAAGATATATCCATGCAAATCATTTTGTAGCCTGCACATGTGTTTAATTAGTCTCCAGCCCACATGAGGAACTGCAAGGAGAAAGATAATTATGCAGGCTTCATGCTGTTTTGAGCTCTTGTGCTTTGCATTTTCTTTTCCAGCATTCAATTAAAAGTTAAGCACTTTTTGAGGCTATCCAAGTAGACAGCTATTGATTCTTCATTCTGTAGAAGAAGCCCTTCTTATAGTTTGTCAATTGGTGAAGTTGCTGGTTGGGAAGAGAAACTGGGTAGCACAACACATCCTTGGGGAAACACCACAATGAATGCAAGGCGTGAGCTGCAAGATGGCCTCACACTTAAGGCCCAAATATCTGATAATTTAAAAGTGCTTTTTAGTTTAAAAGTTTTCAAATATTAAAAAAGAATAATTTTTCTTGCTCAATAAGAGGACATTCTGGGATGCCTGGAGAAGTTTTGAAATGACCTGACTTTCATAAAAGGAGCACTCTCTCCTTCGGCTGTGGACAACATGCATGTGTTCTTAGTGCCAGGGTGTATCACAGCCACAGGAGAAAAGCCGATGTGCCAACACCTGAGAAGATGGAAGGGGAAGGAATTGTAAATGTTTGATTTTTCAGTATTAACAGGTTGCCTCAATAATGCTTGGTCTGTGGAAATTTACTCTGCTTTGTCAGGAGGAAAAAGTTTTCATGGGGTTCTCATACAAAGACCATTGATACCCATAGGATCTTTTCCTCGATTTTAACAGATCTTGAATTTCCCTCTAATAAAGGATCAGATGATGCACTATTAAAGGAACTGACATGGTTGGAATATAAATTCCCTGTGCAGAAGTAAGGATCTTTATGTGGTAATGGCTAAGGAGTAAAGAGGATGGATCAGACAAAGATTATAAATATCCCCATTAAGGGCTCCTATTATCACTGATATAATTACAGAAAAGCAGGGAACTTTTATGGGCAAAGCTGGCAGTCCTCATACAGGCTTTCAGCATTGATAATGGCACATGGCTTAATGGTGACCAAGTCAAATGGCCCCTTCTGTAAGGGTCAGATAGAGATCTCCTGTCCTACCAAGTTTCCATATCCGATCCACTGCACTTTGCAGCAGATGGGTATGAGTCTTGGAATTCAAACCAGCTGAGCCTGGTCCAAGTTGTGCTTTGTCTTTCATCCTGGACAACTCTAAGGGGGATGTATAAAGCAGTGACTGTGGTCAGGGAAGCAGTGAGGCTGCTATGGAGACTGCTGTGCCTTCAGGAGGCTCCTCTCAGCCTCCTGTGTTGGGTATGAGCTGCTTATACCATCAGAACTTTAGAGCTACAATAGCACAGCTCACTCAGTCCTAATTAGCTGTGACCAGTGACAGCATCAAGCTGACACAGTGCAGTGAGAGAAACATCACTGAATCCACGCCTGGGAGGAAGGCACTGTCCAAATACTGTAGCTGGAGATGTGTTTCTCTTTAATTAGCAGATTTATGGTCTGGTGGGTGCATGATGAATTGAGACAGCATGGTTAACTGTGGTGAACAAAGCTGTATCCTAACAACCAGTGCCTCTATAAAATTATATTGGCAATGAAATGCCATCATGCTTGGTAACTCCAAGGTGGACTAAAACTGCGAACTGAGATCTACATTTACATACATGAGCAAAAATAAACACTCAGACACTGAGGCTTTGGCTGACTTTACAAAGTCCATCTATGACCCTGGGCCCAGAGCTGGTTTCCAGCTCCCAGTGCCAGTTCACTCTGGATTTTCACAGAGAGGCTTTTGGTCTGTGTGTATAGGTACTGTTATCATACCCATGTAAGGGGACCAATTTCATCAACACTGAGAATCACTGCTACTTGTTAATATTAATTTACAGTAATGGGAGTGATAATCAAAAGCTCATTAAGCATTGTGTTCTGTGTAATGATGGAACAGGCAAAGTGTTTAATGGTCACAAGACTTTTCATATACGGACTGAACTCTTCACTTGGGCTTACTGGGAATAGCTCCAGTTGGCTGGAGGGCACTCACCTTCATCTCACAGGGGAATGAGAGTACGGACAGGGCTGCAGCTGGAGATGCTGGCAGATTTTGTCCAGTTCAGGTGCCGTCCTGCTCTGAGCCCAGTTTCCTTCAGGGAGTCTCGTGGTGGATTCTGGAAATTGAAGCAAGTGAGATGTCAAGTCTGAAAATGTCCAGCTAGGCAGCTTAGAGTCAAACAGAAAACCAATCCTCTGTTGTGCCTCTTGCCGTAAAGGCAAAATCTGTAGGTCTATTTTGTCTGCAACATAATTTAGTGTGCAAAGTTTAGAGGTTATTCCTGCATTCCTCCTGTATTTAAAATTGCTGTTCTTCAGGCACAGTTCAGGAGGAATGATAATATTTTTGAACTGGACTAGCTGATGTAGTTAGGGAAAATAAATGGACTGGTGTTTGCTCCTACACCTCTTCCTTCAGATATTGGGATTTGGGCTGGACATCACAATTACACCGATCTCACCAGCCATTCTCAGCATGAAAAAACAGACTGGGGGAATGGGTTCATCAGAGTTGCTATTTAGCACAAATTATCTTTATCCTGTGCAATCTAATTAGCAAAATTTCTGCTGATTTGTTTGCACGAAGTAAGGTAACCCATGGGATATTATACAGATGAAGAAATAGGTTCTCTGCACCATCTTAATAGTTTTATAATTGAGATTCATGCACCAATGAGGAGAAAACAGACTTAGCCATGGATTTATGAAGTATGGCAAATCTCATTTAAAAAAGGAGGGATCAAGGAAACATTGCTGACATAACTTTACCTCCTTTAGCCTTAGATTTGCTGGGCAATATCATGGTGCAGCTATTGCTGTTTTTATATGCTTTGTGGAAACCAGTGTGCCCTGAGGCTGGTGAGTCAAAAATAACAAGTAGCTTCCAAAAGGTGGATCATTTTACTTGTGATGATCAGAGCTTGTGAACGATGGACTTTATGGGTGCAGGTTATTAGATTCAGTCCAGCTCCATTTTAAGTTGATAGGAAAACCTTACGTGATTTCACTGAGGGTTGGGCCAACAGATTGCTGTTTGCCTTTAGCAGTAAGTCAAATCATGGGGTGATGTCTGCATGTGTACATGATGATTTTTAAATTGCTCCTTCTGTAGTCGACATGTCTCGCTAGGTTCAGCGGGTGCTTGTTAGAGACAGAGCCCGGGGTTGGAAAAATGGACCACGAAGGTGATTATTTCTTTCTGAATTATTCATTGTAGAATCTTCTGCTTGTAAATGAGATAAATATCTGACACATGACCTGACCACATGCCAGTCTGAGTAATTGCTGGCTCACTGTGAAATCACCCAGCATGGGCTAAGGAGGTAAGGAGGGTGAAGACTTGGCAAGATGCTCTGCCTTGCCAACTGAAGTGCAAAAGAAAGGCTGTCCAGGCTCAGAAGTGCTCCAGCTGATGGCTCACTAGGGGTCTGACATCATGTGAAGTCTCCCAGGACAGCTGAAGACACACACGTACTTTGCATTGTGCCATACAGGCATGCTCCCTCCTGAACAGAGGGATGGAGAGAGGGAGACGGAATTGGGGTCTGGACAAACAGGTGCTCCTTCAAAAATTCCGGCTCACTCAGAACCCCAACTTCATGCGTAAAGATGCTTTTGTCCACAAGGTTGGCTTGGTTTTGGTTTTTGGGGCTTGTTTTTCATTGTTTTTGTTTTGTTTTGTTCTGGCTTGTGTTTTGGTTTTTTTCAAGCAAGAGATCTTGCCTTCTGCAAGAGTGGGAATTGCAGCTGTAGCCACTTGTGGTATGTTAGACATAACTGATTTGTAGTCCCTAGCTTGTAAAGGTTTAATGTTGGCTGCCCTTTAAAAAACTTGATAAAAAATGTGAAGTGAAAACTGCACATCTGTGATGGAAATGTCAAAAGGGATATGGATGGGTTACTCCCACATGTTTTGCTTTTCTTTCCATGCTTTGTTTTAGATTTCTCACTGCCAAAAGAAATGGACTACAAGGAGCTATGCTTTGATGTGGGATTTGAACTGGGAAAGGGCAGTAGATAGGGAACCACACCTTGCCTAGCTGGCATTGAACAATCACTTCTGAACAGAACCATTCCTAGAGTGATCAACCCTACAAAGCTCAGCAAGGTGAGCTGAGGTTGTTGTGTGAAGATGGTCAAACAGATGGTCATGCTGGCCTGTGAAGATAACAGTATGTCCCAGTAAAGTTTGAATAAGTGTTCAGAAGTTTAAAGGTGAATTTAGGTGAGGAAATTCTGAGTTTTCTCCTCTGAACTCAGCTGTATATTTTAAAGGGTCAGAAATGCCTTTACAGGGAGGAATTTGTTTTAGAGTCAGGTTAATTTAAATGGATAAATTTTGTATTCCTTAAATAGCTGTATCATAACTTCCAGTGGAGTAAGCTGCTATTAAAAGTAAGGCTACATTTCTCTCTGTGCCTGACCAGTGGAGAGGAATCAGCACTGCCTTGTAAATGCCTGTTTTGGACAGCTCAAAACCTCGGGAGGGGAAGACAGAAATCAACACGGCGTAAGGAGCTGCCTCCTCTGCTCAAAACAACACTGGAAATATATCTGAAAGGACATCCTGCTTGGGGGCTTGGATCCCTCAGCCCTGGTTTCAGGAGGTGGACTGGAGACCAGTGGGGGCCCAGATGCAGAAAGTCTCTCCTGGACACAGGCACTGCAATTGCCATTTTCAGAAAGGGGATAAGTCGGCAGAGCCAATTTTAAGGATTCAGAGTCAGTGAAAGCCTCTTGGGTTCAGGTTCCTGTGTCCCTGCAGGCCTCTTTAGAGTCTCATCTTACGTGAAGGATTTGGCTCTAACTTACTGGGAACATACCTGAAGTATAATTATAAGAAGAATTTATATTAAAGTAAGCTTCCAGTGTGTGAGCTAGTCCATTTCAAATCACTTTGGGCACCTTCAAATGCAACACAGGGTGCCCAAGATTTAGGTCTAGTTTGAGAAGCTGAATTACCAGTATTTGCTCACTCTATTCTATACAAAAATGCGCAAATGTCTTGACAGCAAAAGTTATGGCTGTGCTATAAGCACTATGAAGATAAAAGGAAAGAACTTAAACATAGCATTTCCAGATTTCAATTTTGTGGCACTTCAATATTTAAAGAAAATATTAAAAACCTCACAAAGCAAAGCTTTGACATTTAGGTATAGAGTGCCAATATTGTACTACTGCTTTCATCAGAGGCATGTGAAAACGAAAGCCATGAAATGCTTCATTCACATCACAAATGGCAATCAGTATTGGATACAGAAGAGTTTTGGTTTCTCTAAAAAAATTATTCAAAATGCCGCATTTTTATAGAATTGTTGCCCAAAGTTCTGTATTTCTGTTTATAATAACAAAGCAAAGAGATGGACATAAAGACAGTGCAGTCCTCATTGTATATTAATCTAGAGAAACCAGCATACACTGCCACTCTCAGCTGAGCTAAGACAGATTAGAGGTGGACAATTTGAAATACTTATTATTTTCATATTCTGTATGTGAAAAAGATGACACTGCAATAAAAAAAACCCCAAATGCTAGAGGAACTTAAAATTCCATGCTTGGTCTCCATCAAGGCAACAAGCTTTAAGCAGGTGAGGAAAGGCTTGGCTAAAAGCTCTGCTAGCAAACATGGCTTTTGGCTGCAAGTCCCCTCCTACTCTTTGCCTATTTTGCATCAGATTCTGTGACGCCTTGGACCATTTTTAGGGTATAATTTCCTGGTTCTTTTAGAACAAAAACAAACAGTTTATTCTAGGCCTATCTCTGAAAATACAGGTTGAAGAAATAGCCAAGCGTTGTCAAAGTTGCTAAAAACAGAAATGGAAATGGTTGGTCAGAATTGGGAAAGCTAGAGCAAAAAAAAGGAAGGAGTGGGTCCAAGCAAGGAAAGCAGCAAAGATCAGGCAAGAGTTTTTGGGGCAACAAGAAGGAAAAAAAGTGAAGGAGACTGCACTCTATCTACTAAGATAAAGACAGGATTGGGTGCAAGGAGAAAATTTTGTTGAAGCACCCAATCCTTTTGAATAATTTATGGTTTTGGTAGATGTATTCTTTTATGTAAATTTTAAATTTGATTTTGACAGAGAAAACTTTGTCATATCTGATTTTAATGTGAGCACGTACATACATGACCTCCAAAAACCAAAAAAATTGAGCAGGAAAGCACCTAAAATGACTCTGGCATGTGCTAATTATTAGCATGAGACTTAAACTTCCAATGGGAAGATGCATCACTTGGGTGACAAGTAGTGAAGCCCTTGGAAGCATGGTCAAATAAGAAAAAGGAACAGTTTCTGTAAGCTTTTGTGTTGCTTGTCCTTTAGCTTGTGTTTTCTGACATGGTGGTGTCTCAATTCTTGCCTCTCTTGCTAAGTACAGACTAGGAAGAAATACAGCTCTTTGTTTTCTCTGGTCTTTTGTGCTAAGGGTGGTGGCTTTTCCTTTTACAACAGCCACATGGAGGTAATTGTTTTCTTAGCTTGTAGTAGAAGTGTATTAGCTGCTTTGTAGTCACAGTTGCCTTGAAGAGCATATTAACTAAACTTCATTTCAAAGGAGAGAAGAACATATTAAGTGAAAAGCCTCTAATTATCAGGAAGTGATGATCATTAGTCCCTATAAGCTGTATAAATACTTGTGTTTATGAAACTGGAGTTTGGAGAGAACGGCTCTAACTGCTCAGTGTACACCTGTAAAATAAAAAGGTACTATATGGCACCTCTCTTGTCTTTTAGCACAATTTATTCTATCTGTGATGCAGAAATGCTCCCAAATTTAGAACAGGGAGAGCCAACGTAATCGGTCTGTCCAATGCTCCTGATAAATTTCAAGGGCAACACCAGCCAGAGATGTGGAGGCCGTAGTTCTTGGCAAGAGCAGCATCAGTGTGGATAGGATAACTCTTCTATTATACATCACAGTGTACAGACTGGACTATATACATTACCCTGCCAGGGCCTGTCGTGGGAAACCTGCACTCCACAGAGCCGTGCCCTGTGCTCATGTTGTACTGATGTTTTTGCTGTATTATTGACAAAATGCTTGACTGTTGACTCCCAATTTTTTCTCTAAGTGCAGTCAGAACTCTTCATACTTCTGTTTGCACTTACATTGTTGGGTTTTGAGCAGATTATTGTCTCTTTCTGTCCTGTGAAAGAGCTGTGTGAGATTGAAGCCAGAAATCAGA
The DNA here is from genome assembly GCA_013397865.1 of Struthidea cinerea. NCBI lineage: Eukaryota > Metazoa > Chordata > Aves > Passeriformes > Corcoracidae > Struthidea > Struthidea cinerea. Next base: position 438,887 of record VZTI01002730.1, read on the forward strand.
CTGAATTTTAGAAATTTACTACAGAAAGCAATCTTTTGCATTTGGTGATTAAATAGTGTAGCTAGTATTTCACCTAATGCTCATTGGGCTTCAATAAAATGCTTAGGAGAACGACCATCAGCAGAACTGCTGATGCATTGGAAAACAGAAATTTTTTGTTTTCAAATGATTGCCACTCAAATACTTCTTTAAGAGACTTAGTGTATCCTACATCTAATCTACAGAAATACCTGGAAACATAGCAGAGTCTTATATATTTAATGTTCTTCTTACAGAGTAGAGACAAAATACTTTTAGTCACTTCAGCTTAACTCTGAATGCCAAACCTCTGGCATTTTTGTGTTACTTTTCCTCATTTAAAAAAAAAAAAAAGGTAACCAAACAGAAAAAAGCTAACAGCCCCCCCACACCTTTTTTTTTTTTTTTTAATTTCATCTGGATTACCTTTTTTAGGTTTAAATTATTTGAGAATCATATGAACACCAATGCAGGAGCAAGGAAAAAAGCAGGAGTGCACAGCAGGAGGTAGAGTAGAAAGTGGATTGATTTAAGCTGTCATGGGATCATATTTATTAAAAATCCTACTCTGTTTTTTAAAGTACCCTATTCTGTTACATTTAAAGCTCAGCAAGGTTACTATGGCCCCTACGCTTTGCAAATGGCACCTTTATAAAGATGACCTGGCATTACAGCTATTATTATTACACTGTAGTTACACTGCATTTGGCAATCCTGATATTTTTAGAGGTGAGAGGAATGCAGAATTTGTCTTTACAAACAAGCTGTGAGCCTGCTGGTAGACAAGGCTAAGCACTAAGAGATAAGAAAGACAATGGGAAGAATTCCATTGATTGATGAATTAAAGAGATATGTATCTTCAAACACACCAAAGGTCTGCTGACAAGGGGGGGGCGGTTTATACATTAGAAGGGAATTTTTAGATATTAGGCATTCCGGGAAGTCTGTACCTCTCGAGTACCTCAGCCAATGGGGAAAGAGAGAGGGAAATGTGGTCGGGAAACTAGGGAAAAATAGGATAAAAAGGAGGCTGCGACCTCCAAAAATTCGAGAGACCCCAGGGGAAATGCCCCATGGTCTCTCCCTTTATTCAAACAAAGTAAAGGGACTCCTCTGTCTCCTTTTTGGACATAAACCTTTGGTGTTTGTGGATTAATTTTCCTGACAGAGGAAATTTCTGTTAAAGTAGCATCTTTATGAGACAGTGTTTGTACTGATCAATCTCTTAAACCTCCTTCCTTTATCAGAAGTACCTTTGCCATACAACATTACAGCAGGAAAAGAAAGTCCTGCTTTTCTAAAGTTGGGGAAGTGATTGTGTTTCTACAGCAGGGCTAATTTGCTGATGCTTCTCAAGAACAGACACTTCACTGGATACAGTATTTGTGTCCTTAGGAAACCTGCGTGCATGTCCCTTCCTTCCCTGTGGAAACTTCTATGGGAACTCTGTCAAATAAACACATGAAAAACATAGGGATATATAATTTCCCACTCCCTCTTACCCACCTGCAATAGTCCGTGCCTGTAATGCCCGCAGCTAACAAAACTTTCCTTGTAAGCTTTTCCCATTTCAGAGTTTGTGTTACAAGTACCCTTGATGTGATTCTTGGGATAACTCTTAGCCAAATTCTGCATGTTACTCTGTTGTTGTACAAGCAGCTGCCAGATGGTAATACAGAGAAAATACATTTAACGTCAGTCACCTCACTGGAAGCCAGATGGCACAGCAGAAGTTGGAACAAGATGTTTGCCAACTCGTTCTGGCTTCCAGCTGTGGTCCCGTGCTCCACCATGACCGTGTGGACAATGGCCTCTTGACTGTCATCGTGATACTGCTGTTAGAGCGTTCCTGGCCATGCTTTGTGCTCATTCAGAAAGCTCAATTGCTGACATTGCCTTGTCCTTTCTCCCCGAAAGCTGCGTTGAAGAACAATCAGAAATGGGTGTGTGAAAGTCAGTGGGGCAGATAATTCTTTGTTGGCTGCTTGTCTGCTGTGATGAAGTGCATATACTGAACCTTTTGGATGTGTTCCTGCAGAGGAGGGAAAGTCACTGAAAGTAGCTCACATGGTCGTTCTGGTTTTTTAAATCAACTTGTGAAAATTGTAGTCACTTTGATTGTTGAATTCAGCAGGAGGGGATATTTTGCTCTGAATGCAAGGAGAATCTCTCAGTCTTTCAGGCAGTGGTATAAAGGGAAGAGTACCTGGCCCTTAGGGATTGGGAGCACAGGAAATGCTTCTGGAGCATTCCAGTTTGTCCAGTTTTCATAAATGATCTCTTTCAAATCCTCTGCCTTGTCTGGCTGGTCTATCTGCCTGATAGATCTGGCCAAGGTACACGCCTCAGTCTTTGTGCGAAAAGCAAACAGCCTGTCTAATGAAATGCTCAAGCCACAGCAGATGCTGCTCCCATGTCTTTCTCACGAGAAGTTATGGGATACAGTAACAGCACTGGTTGCTGCTATTTGGGAGATGATAATCATTTATAACCCAGACTGTTATGAGGCTATAAACCAGGGTGAATTGGGTGCTTGGAATTCAGCTTGGCAATAATCAAATACAAAGTATTTATGGCAGGTGGCTCTGAACAAGGTAGAGAGGAACTGGTTGGCTTGTTATGCCTTTTGAAGGAAAATGTCAGTACGATGAGGCCATTTATATGGTCACAGTGGGATGACATAAGAGTTCAGAAGCTGCCAACCAAATACTGTTTCCAAACAAAGCTTTAAATCTTTGGGAAATAACAATCTTTGACCAACTGACTTTTATTTAAAAGTAATCAGATAAACTCCATGGGTCCTTTACAATACTGGCAAACCTCCACATCTGGTTGAATTGGTTATCTTTTCGCTTCAACTTTTTTTCATAGAAAGCGCACTGACCATATCTGACTTTTGAAAATGGGAGCCATAAGGATGTCCTGAACTAGCTGGTATCTGAATGGGGAATGTAACTTCTAAAAAAGAACCCTGTGGTTCTTAAAATCCTTCTGGATACTTGAAAATCAGTTGGATTTGCTAAAGAAATTTGCTCTTTGCTTTTAGTTATGGCTTATTTTTAGTTAATTATCAATATTATTGGATATTATAGAATCCCAAAATGGTTTGGGTTGGATGAGATCTTAAAGCTCATCCAGTCCCCCCCCTTGCCATGGGCAAGGGACACCTTCCACTATCCCAGGTTGCTCCAAGCCCCATCCAGCCTGGCCTTGGACACTTCCAGGGATGGGGCAGCCACAGCTTCTCTGGGCAACCTGTGCCAGGGCCTCACCACCCTCACAGGGAAGAACTTCTTCCTAATATCTAACCTAGATCTACTCTCTTGATATGGTTCTATCTTCGCATAGCCTTTCTTACCAAATCCGTTACCCGCTGACATTGATCAAAGCTCTGTAATGATTCCTTTAATAAACCAAGAAGACTGAGATCCTTTTGTCCTTCACTATTAATTGTTTTTGAATCATAATCTTCCCCGAAGCACCTTCTGAGCCCTTTTTAAGCTTTCATCAGTCTTCTTCAATTGTGGATACCATACATTTCCATGTTTTAGTGAGATAGAGAAGTCCTGTGAAAAATTTGTAGGGAGAAGTTAGGCCTGCAGAGAGAGAGAGAGAACTCAGAGAAGGATATTGCTTAGCATTTTGTTTGTTCAACTCTTTGTGTGAAGGCTGACAGCAAACGTTGCTGAGAGAATTGAGTGGTATTAACTTAGATTAATCATCTGTGCTTGCCGGTATGATATAAAGTTACACTTACTCTGTGATTTGCGGTGGAATTGGAAACTTTCCTAAGAGGGTGATGCCTTCATTTGTAGCCATCCCAACTGTGTTACCACCTTTTCAATCTGCAGTTCAGGAGTACTGACTGCTGGACGTTGTGCTTCATGATGCCACTTCTGCTTATTCTTTTTTGAGATGCTCTCCTGTAGTTCAGGATGCCTCTGTTGGGTTGGATATGATGAAAAAACATTGTTCTGGTCACATCAGTTTAATCTGAAGGGGGGAAAAAACCCAACCATCAAAGATGAAGAAAGGTATGTCAGCATTTGCTCTCTACCTCTTGAAACCAGCTGAGTTCAAGCTCTGACATGTATTAAACTCAACAACAGTGCTTGAGAGAATTTGAGGGAATACAACAGTTTTTGTCACCTTTGCAGTGTTGTGACAATCTCATGCCAAAACACCGTTCTTTTATTACAATTTGGAGACTTTGACAGTGCCAAAGTACTTGTCATTTCTCAAGAACGTGTCTGCCATGGGAGAGGAATGGCAACCTTGTGTGACAGTCTCTGCAAAGTGCTAAAACAATAGTTTCATAGGCAGCAGGTCCTCTTGCAGGACTGTATCTTTTCAGGCTAAAGTCTTAACTGAATGATATAATTTCGTTTCCTCCACTTACATCTTCTCTGATCTTCAGGCTGTATTTCAATGCTTAGCTTTTTTTTGTTAACCCTGCAAGCAAAACTGCTGCCTCTCCTTTCAACACAACTATTAGCACTTTTTTGATTACTTTTTTCCCCCCCCTAGATACTTTGGGCACTTATTTTCCATTATTTTACATTAATTCAAGCACTGATTCTGAGTTCCTGTTGCACGTAAAGCCCCTTAACTCAATGGAAATTTAGGACTGGGATCTCTAAGCTTACTTTAAAATAAGAAAAAGCAACAGAAATTTTTCTGTTGAATCCTGCAACTTTATTTCAAACTCCTAGAAGCCATGACGTGTGTTCCCCACAAATATAAGCTGCTCTCCCAAACTTTTGCCTGGGAAAACTCCTGCTTTTAAACGCGAATATAGAATCACAGGAGAGTTTGGGTTCTGAAGGGATTTAAGCAATCAGTCCCCACAGGACTTAGGTCAGTTTCCAGCTACAAGTGTTCCATCTGCGGGAGAAATTACTCCGTCCTTAGGAGTTTGAAGCGGTTTCCCCCCTCATTTCCTGCTGTTTTCCCTTCCATTTCAGGAAGGGCGCTGTGTGTTTAGCGGGGGGGCCGCAGGTGCCGGCCCTGAGGGGACGCCCTGGAAACCTCCGGAGCCTCCTCGCCCTTAACACGGCGCCGCTCCCAAATGCGCGAGGAGCTTCGCCTCGACTTACAAACGCTGAACTACTTTAAACTGAACTGAATTAAACTAAATTCATTTAAGTTAAATTAAAGCCGGGTCTCTTCCCGCCGCGGCGCGGGCGCCTCGCCTCGCGAGAGGTCGCCCCCGGCAACGCCGCGGCCATGGCGGAGGAGGAGGAGGAGGCGGCGGCGGCGGTCTCTGGGGCGGCGTTCAGCCTGCAGAGTATCCTTCTTCCTCCCCAGTCCTTCCCCCTCCATCCTCGTCCTCCGGCTGCGGGTGCCGGTTCCCCGCCTCAGGGGTCCGTCTCCTCAGCGCTCCTCTCGCCTCAGCCGGGGCGGCCCCGGCACCTGCTGGAGCGGGAGTCGGGTGGGGCGAGGGCAGCGTTGAGAGTAGGGGGGGAAGGTCAAAAATCCCCCAGGCTTGTTGGTTCTTTTTGTGGGTTGTTGTCCCTGGAGACTAAAAGTGGCTGAAGCCTGTCTAGAGAAGGGCAACGGAGCTGGAGAAGGGGCTGGAGCACCAGCTGAGGGAGCTGGGAAAGGGGCTCAGCCTGGAGAAGAAGGGGACATTCTGTCTCTGCACAACTCTCTGATAGGAGGGGGCAGCCGGGGGGAATCGGGCTCTGCTCCCAGGGAACAGGGACAGGACGAGAGGAAAAGGCCTCAAGCTGTGCCAGGGGAGGTTGAGATACCAGGAAGAAATTCTTCCTTTAATGGGTGGCCAGGCAATGGAACGGGCTGCCCAGGGAAGCGGTGGCCACACCATCCCTGGAAGTGTTAAAAAGCCCTGTGTGGGTGTGGCGCTCGAGGACACCGTTTAGCAGTGAACATGGATGTGGTGCTATGCTAACTGGTCTTAGAGGCTTTTCTCAACCTAAGCAATTCTATGAATACGTGGGGTTTTGGCCCTGCAGAGGCAGTGTGGTCTTGCTCACTGTAATGTGGTGTTTGCTTTCCTGGCTGAAGGTCGGGGTTTCTGATTCCCTTGGAAAAATGGGAGAATTGAATCCTTCACTGCTGGTGGGGCAGCCTGAGCAGGAGTTAAAATCCTGGCATCAAAGGCTCTTGTCGCCTCTCCTGTGTTAGCTATTGAGCAGTAAATGCCAAATACCTAGGGAGGAGTGACAAGGTTTGTTATTAAGACTCACGGTCCCAGTGTGCTGTTGGAAGAGGTGCTCCTTTAGTTTCCCACTGCAGAATCACTGCTGGGATAGTAATGATTTTTGGTTTGTACTGAGTATGACCGAGTATAAGGGTTGTGATATATAACCTAGACATAACTTTGCTGTGGCTTTTAGAGCAAAAAACCCCGCCCAATTCTTTGCACATTTTAGTTGTAGCAAACTATATTGGAAGTTGATGGCTTTTAAATGTGTAATTTTTTGGTCAGATGACCCAAATTCTACTTTTGTCACTAGGTCAGATGAGCTGTACCTGTTCTCTTTTCTAGCTGTGAGCTGCAAATCAAGAAGCTCTTTTATGCTTTTAGAGGCTGAACAATCATACTTTAGTGCCATAGACCCTACCATACCTTAGTTTTTCCTGCCTTGCTAGATTTAAATTGTACGGCAATATAAAGCCAATTTAAAAATGTGGAGGAGTGTCCTTTTCCAGCTCGTGCCTCAATTTTTACCTTAGTGACTCTGCACAGCTGCCTTCAGCATGGTGTGTTTAAAAAAGCACTGCCTCAGCAGATTTAACACTGTTGAGAAATACTGTAGTTTTTAAAATTAATTTATCTGTTTTATAGTGCACCTAGTTGGAAGAAAAAAAAAAGAGGAGGAAAACTGCAGGATTTTTTAAGTAATAATTTAGTCTGGGCTGAGTGTTTGCAATGACATATTAGTTTAGACCATAGTGGACCACAAGGACAGTCAGGTCAATAGGAAATTGAAGAAAAAAATCCCCAGTTTTTGAAAGTTTATTACTTATCAGGGAGTTATGGTGTTCAGCTGTTAGCCTTCCAGATGGATACAAATTATCTGAGTTTTTCTGATGCTATGATGCTGTGGTCTTGAATGCAGATGATACTTTTACCGATATTTTGTACTTTTCCATGTATATTGTGCTGTGAAAACTGTGGCAAAAGGCCTGTTTTTAGGAGAATAATTCAGATTTGGGCAACTTGATGCAAAGCTGGAAAATCATGTTGGTTTTTTTTTTCTTCTTCTCTGTGTGTGAAGTACTGAATTTCCAGCTTTTCTTTTCTTTGGAAGTTAATTCCTGGTTTGTTTACATGGGTCACTTGTAGGCTAACTGATTTTCTAGGGAAACTGTCAACAGCATCTGCTAAAAACATTTCATTATTCTTTCATGGGCTGCGAGGCTAGTGGATGAAGAGATGTTTATTTGGCTTTCATTTTAGACTGTTTGTAGTTATGTTTAATCAAAGGTTTGACTCTAAAGCATTTCAAGGAACTGTAGAAAATTTCCAAATGAATTTTTTTGTTTTGAAAGTTCCTCATCTTTTTATTGTAACTGTGTTGTGATTATTAATGCATTTGCATCAGCTCTGGTAAGTGGCCCTGTGGTGTTCCGGGTTTGACCTCAGGTGCTCCTGTTTGAACTCATACATCTGAATTTGCTACAAAATGCTATTTTCTGAGAGCATGAAGCTAGTTACAGAAATCCTAGCGCAAAAGACCCCTCTCAAAACTGATGATTGGCTGAGAGCACAGTTTAGCTGCTGTTTTAATTTGGAATTAGTGCTTGGCTTCTGAGATCTGATGAGTCAGTTTTTAATGGTGCTCAAACCTGCTGTAAAAACTGAAACCTAAATTCTGTCTCTGTGCACCAAACTGGGCTTGTTCACCTCGAGGCTGAAGGAAACCTTGAAAGTTGAAAGTCTTGAGTCGAAAAGAACAAGGGCGGAGGTGCTGATAACAGATTTATAGATGGTTATTTTATGATATTTTTTTCTAAGTTGGAACTCCTCACATGTACCAGCTGTTTCAGACTTAACTAAACCTGCCGACATTACCGTAACAGATGACACTAAAGATGATTATCAGTATGAAGAGGTAACTTACTAAATTGATAATCTTCTGATATATTTTGGTAGAGTGTTCATGTTTCATTCTTTTTACTTCATCAGTCACGTAGACATCCTAGAAGAAATGACATGAATCTCCTTTTATAAAGCGATGATAGAGGGCATGTCTGTTTTTCAGGAGAAGATTTAGTGTTAGTTGAATTGTTGTATATTACCTTTATTTGAACATTAAATACTTTTTTAAAGGTATAAGTATTTAGATAAAACATCTATTTAGATATTTCAGCTTATTTATAAAAAATATTTCAGTAATACGATTTCTATTTAAATATGGCAAAATGGTATTTTAACAAGGAGGGGATTATTTTCAGCAGTTGTAATGGGAGTGGGAACAGTTGTATTGTGAAAGAAGGATGTATAAAATGTGTTGATACCAAAATTTACATAATTTCATTTAGGTTTCAACAGATGATGAGTTCAGTGTTCAGGAAGATGATGAGGATCTGTCCAAAGTGTTGCAGACTATTCAAGAGCAGACTGAAGATGCCCAAATTTTAGTAAGAGCTTCCTAAACGTTCTAAGAGTCTCTAATTCAGTTGGCATTAGTGGCTTGAAATTTACACACAATAATTTATACTATTTATGAAATATTTGTGTGGGAAAGATTGTCTCTTATTTTCTTACAAGCTTCTAGGAGTAAACATATGCCATAGTGGAAAAGACAACTTATGTTTCATTGGTTTCATGTTCCTTTAATTTGTGTTCATTTTATGTTCTGTAAACAACCTGAAATTTCAAATACACGTAGCAAACATTTAGCTGGATTATTTAAAATATATTAGTATTATTGCAATGCATCAATATTTTAGAGTCTGTTCTTTTTCTGAGCAGATTAAATGAGAGTGTGATCCCTGGCACAGGAAAGAAATTGCATGTGCTTAACACCCACAAAAGGTTGTACTTGAATACTTTGCTAAAAGAGATTGTTCATATATTGAAAATAAAGAGTGGACTGTTACACTATGGTAAATCAAAATATTAATGAAATTATCAATCATGCCACACCATTAGTTTTGACATTCCTTACATTTACAGTTTGATTTCAAAGCAGTTGTGTAATAGAGTTACACAATAGGATTGTTGTATCGCATTTTTCAAAATAGGTTTTACCTGAATTTACTTGTTTTTAACAATCTAATGGAAAAGTGCCTTTCCCTGCTGTATTTCCAACATCACCACTCTCTTGTAGCCTCATCAGAAGGGTGCAGTTATAGTCTTTGTTTTGCAAAAGTAAATGATTAATAGTGAAAGTGAATGATACTTAACCTCAGAATGGAGGGAAAATATGCATTTTCTTCTGCACTTGTGCTTATCAACAGATCAGTTTTGTATTTTAGCTCAAACTTTGAGTGGAAACTGACAATACCAGAGTTTCATGTGTATTAAAACTGAATATGCCTGAAAATTAAGGGAAAGATCGCAGAAGTGTTTGAGATGGCAAATGCTTAATGCTATGGAAGTAGTGGAAATTCTTCATGTTCCTTAGGGATAGCTGAGGTTATGATTGTTTTACTGGGTGAGTTGATGTTAAAATAGAAAGTGAAGAAAGGGAGAATATTTTTAACCTATTGATCTTTTGACAGTGCTGTACTTAAATAATCTTTTACCTCTTCATTGATTTGTTGAACTTGGAGTGGTAGGAAATGGTATGTTAATGTCTGTCCCAGTTAATCACACTGAAGAAACTGTTACCCTTCCTTAAAACCCGCAGAGAATGTGTGCTTAAACTCAAATTCTCTTTGATTTTAAGCTTATGCTTAGAGTTATCTGCCTTCTTTCTGCTTGATTTATTTGGAGGCTTCATTTTTTCCATAATTTTGAAGCTGAAGTAATGTTTTCAGCCTTTGGACAGAAAGACACGGATAGAGAAATGTTCTAATACACTTGCTAGTTCCCTGACAGCTTTCATAACGATTTACTGTATATTTTGTGAGGCTCAGCGACTCAATCGTTTGATATTTATTCCCTGCAAAAGCCAAGTGCTTCTGGTGACCAGAGTTAGAAGCACTGTTTCCTGTGAATTAATATTGAATCAACATCCAAACTCTGAGCTGGGAAGCAAAGTAGAAGGCTGTCTTCTTCACATGATAAATAATTGGCCCATTTTTAAAAGTTATTAGCTTATAATCTTGGTTAAAATAAATTAACTTATGTAATAACCATATCCTGGACGATAGTTTTAAGTGATAATGTGTATTTGCTGCTCAACTTGCTGTTTACTTGTGTACGTAATCCCATATTAAAGGTTTCATTTCAATGCCAGGTGCAAATCTTTATGTTGAATAAATTATATAGAAAAGGCACAGATCAGTGATCATCCAAAAAAATATTACAAATTTGGTATTTTCCAGTTGCAGATACTAAAACTATCCAGAGTTTCTAAGTTGAGTAACATCATTTATCCTTCTTAAGCACATCTCTCTTTTTTTTTTCCTGGTTTTCTTCTTTTTTGAGACATTTTTAAGTAATATAAATTATTTTTCAACACAAGAAGAAATATTCTGCATATGGAAGAAAATATCCAGCTGTTAGGGACTGTAGGAAAAGGATGCAGAACTGGAAAGCCACACAGAGATGAAAGCTGGCTGAAAAACTTTCTTCAGTAGTTACAGCTCTTAGACTTTCCTTCAAGGTTCTTTGTCTTCTTAATATTTTAAATTATAATCTAAAGTAACATTGACATTCATTAATGTTGCAGTTTATGTATGCTTGATTTTCATTTTGTTTGAACATGTTAAAATCCTTTCATTCTGTTTTAATATTCTTCTCAAATTTAGTAAGTTTTTCAAGAACATCTTACCTTGTTTTCTAGAGAAATTATGAATTTATTTGGTGTTCATATTTCTTAATTGGACAGAAATTCTTGCAAGGACGGAAGTTCTTAGGAGTGTTGTGGAAGTTCCTAAGGTTAAGCTCTTAGGAGTTAATTTATTTTACTGGCTGTATTTATAATCTTTACACCCGCAGTGTTTTGAGTATTTTAATTAACATAAAGAAATTCTTAACAAAGCAAGTATTTAATTTCTTTTGACTCCATGGTCAGACTCTTTTAATAAGACGGTTTTGTCCGTAGAACTGCTATAGGATGTCTATTTGCATCATGTTAATTGATTGTATTTTCCTCATTTCCAAACAAGCAAATACGTACAACAGAATTCTTGTTATGCCATTCTACTGGTAGTCATCCATGGTTACAATGAAACTGAAGCAAGTGATTGGCCTAATATCACTCCCAAAGCCTGGGAAAGAGCTGGGAATTCAGTTGTGATTTCCTGAGGCCCCATTGTGATTCTGTGCCTCTTAGACTGAATTAATTTCTCCCTATATTGTTCCCTGCTTGAGCTTTGGTTCCTGGAATGATGCTCAGTGCTGGTATCTCACTAATCAATTCTTTTCTGCATGGATGAAATGAATTCCTATCATATTTCCATTTATGGAGGGAATCAAGCTGTGTCACTTCTTCCGAAGATTGGCTTTATAGATGTGTTTGGAAAACTACAAGCAACAATATAAGACATTTGCCTCACTTGGAGTAAAGAAAGAAGCAAGCTGAGGGATGCAGCTGCATGTCTGCCCATGTACCCTTCGGTTCTTGTATTATCACAATTAGAAAATAGCCTGATGTACTGGAGCTCTAGTAATGAAAATATGCTAAATATCACATTGCACTTGGCATGTTGTGTTAGTCATAAAGCCGTGTTACATGGCCTCCATCAGACATGTGCAATCCTTTCTGGTTATGTTAGGTAGGCTGCTTGGATTGAAGACAACATTTTCTGTGTTACACAAAATGGCCAAGAGATTTTTCCAGTGTTTTTGTTTTATTGAGAGAAATGCCTTTATCTCCAGGTAATTTATGCACTCACGGTGAGAGAGCTGCCACTAAGGGCATGAATAAGCCATAAATGAATGGAGTTATCAGAAATCCCTGGTCTTACAGATTCTTTAATAAATGGGTGGAGGAAATGATTTGCAGTCACAGTCTTTAGCATGGCTTAATAAATCTCTCAGTGGGTTTTTTTTTCAGTTTTGTGGTATTTTTATAATCTCTCTCCAAGATGCATGTGCAGTGCAGTAGCTTGTCATGCATTGTCGAGCAGGTCCATCGTGGCACTGTGCCCATGTGGAGTTCCCAAAAGCCAAGACCCTCATATTTAGGTATGTCAAGTCACTGCAATCCATTGGATATCTGAGTGAAATAAGGCCACCTCCTCGGCTGCTCAGTTGTGGCAGTCTCTCTCATCTCATTGTCTTTAAATGCTTTTTGTGGGGGAGTAGTCTCAGTCTGGGTCATATTTTCCTTTTTTTCCATACCTCCTTGCATATTGAATTCTCTGTAGGAGAGCTAAACACTGAGCTGTGAGCTGAGTGGGCTGAATGGGGTTGGGTGAAGGGAAGAGATTTGAATTGCATCAGAAAGCTGTGAAAGGGTTTTTCTGTTTTTCTCTGTAGCAGGATTGCTGTGTTCTGTTTTTATTCTGCTTTTGGCAGTGTGCTTGCCCCATGAGCTGACCTTCTCTGCAGAGCTGTCTGTCTGGGTGGCACTGGGGGAGCTGCACATGAAGCCCTGGTGCACCATCTGCCTTCCGCTAACACTTGTAGCAGTGTTGTCTGGCAGCTTCCTTTGGTGCATGCTGAAAGGAAAGGGACACTTGATCTTTGTGAGGCTTATTCCTTAGGGATCAGGTGATGGAGATGAGGTTCTGTCTGTTCCTCCATTGCATGCACCATTACAAAAAGCATACAAGCCATACTGGCACCTTAGACTGCTACATTTGTCATTAGGTAAGGGCTGATTTTTCTCTCTGGTCAGTGACAAAAGATCGTCCATCAGTTTTAATACTTTCAAGTCTCTACCAGATGATGTCAGGTTTGGAATACCTGCTTAAATAAGGTGGGGTTTGAGTTATTTCTTTATAACCTTTCAGAAACCTTGCCATTTGAAGGATCACTGTTTACACTTCTGATCAGTAAAGACAAGGGAAACATTCAGCGGTACTCCAGTAGATCTGTGACTTCAGATGACTTCAGAAATAGAAAGTATGATAATGACATTTCTCTTGTAAGTTAAACAGTTATCAAAATTTAATTTCAGGCTTCGCAGTCGGTTCTGACTTCTGAGAAACCAGTATCAGAAATACCTCAAGCAATGGATGACTTCTTCTGCAATTTTCTGGACAGATTGGGAATGTCTAGAACCCTTGACTGCTTCCAGACTGAATGGTAAGATAATTTAAGTGACCATATTACTTTGGGAATTAGGTGTGGATGCTGAAAAGCTTTGGTAGAGAAATCTTTCAGCTTTTCTGCAGCGTTCTGTGAGAACTTTGCAGTTCTCACAGAAGCTATGAAAAACACTGCTATAGGTTCTTGTAAACTAATTCTTTATCTTGCACCTTGGTTTGTTATGCAAGATTGTTATGGTTCTAGCTTTCTGATATTTTGGAACAAGTGTCTTAGAGGTTGACCAATCCCCTCAAGGGGTGGATGGCCGAGCACCCAATTGTCTTATGCCATTCAACACAATCTTTGCGATCCATGTTATAAAGAGATGAATTAATTAATTAATAAAGATTCAGAACTGCTTTCCCTTCTGAACTTACTCGTGACATTCCTTGCCATCAGTGTCGCTCACAGCGACATCTGGTGACCTTCCCGACGTGATCTACAATTAGGTGCTCAGGATTCAAATATTTTTGGTATTTCAGGATATTTTTTCAGAATACTCTCCTGAGTACAAGTCATTCTTAAATATGTAGTCTTTTAACAAACAAATACATTCCTGGTGAGAATGAGGATGCAAACCCTTGTTTAAGTAGAATAATCAGAATATTTATTACTTTGTAATTTTGGTACAGCAGTTAATAAATACGAATGTTTTTTATTTTTTAAGATTTAGTTTATACAGTGCTATCTTCTTTTTCCAAAGCTTTTGTAGGTTGCAGGGATTTTGTCTGTACTTTATGCAGAAGTTTAAAGGTGCAGCTTTGATTAACTACACCGCTCTCTTCATACATCCTTCAAGATGTATACTTTTTAAAATATTGATTAAAAAAATACATGTTAGGAATGCTGCAAAGCTTTGGAGGAGGGCTGAATTACTTCGGAGCAAAAGATGACACTTGCCATAAAGTTCTGTTGAAATACATGAAGTTACAGGCTTGCTTTGAATAAGCAGGTTATGTTGGAGAAATTCCGAAAAGTGGGAACACCTCTCTTTGGTTAACCTTGTTCTCAGTTTTATACATGAGAAGTTCAGAGGGTTTTTTTAAATAAAATTGCATAATTTTAAATTGCATAATTCGAAAATTAGAAAAAGTTAGAAACATCTTATTTTTTCATATAAAAGCATTGAAGCTTTTACATTTTCTTAGAAGTATTCTCAGGTGTGGAATCTGTGCTGTCATTTGCAAGGCTCTGGTCTTACTCATCAATCAGGCATTGCCTTTGGAATTAATAATGATCTGCTTTTTGATAGCATAACGATGGACTTAAATGATTCCTTGGAGAAGGAGCACTACAGTTCTGTATTCTTTCTCAACAAAAGAACTGATATGAATAGCATTAAGTTTGAAGTCTAATAGTTTCTATGCTAAAAGATAATTAATACTAGACAGATATAAATAGTGACCTTTTCATGAAGCTACGGCTTTCTTTGAAGCACTTAGAGTCTGAATTTATATCAATGGCAAAATTCAAATTGCTTTTTAACAGAAAATGCAGGATTTAACAGGCTCTATCTTGTAAATTCTTAGCTGTACATATATATTTTTTCTGTAAGTAGTATTTTTAATTTCAGTAGCTTTACAAATGAGCTCAGCATGTCAGTATCTAATCTTACTGTATAGAGACTTTCTGCATTAATACCTTATTTCAAAATGTTTCATGTTGGTTTGAAATGGATAATTTGCAATATTAATGAAAGTGAGAGCAGATTAGTGTACTCGAGTTCCTCATTATGTATTGGGATGACACTCTTGCTCTCATGCTGTGGTGATCAAGTACTAATGGAATTTAAAATGAGAAATTAATTAATGTAGAGAAAATTTATCAGAAGGCTGGCTTTGAAATTATTGTCTGTCTGAGATCTAAAGGTCACTTAAATTGGACCAAATTATCTGTGTTTATTTTGGAGTTTGGGAAAACACTGTTATTCTATCCAGCTGTATAAAATGCCGTGATTTGATTTTATGCCAAAACCCTTATTTTTCAATGAAGTAATGAATAATTTTATAACAGTTGTAGTGATTTTTTTCCTTTAATTATGTAGGTTTTTCTTCACGTAAAATTTTTATTCCAATTATACTTTAAGGAACTTTACAGTTAAATTATTTTTTGAATATCTACTTTTCCATTAAATTTTCCATCCATCTGTTATACAAGACTTGATAGCACTTTTGTTGTTTATTGAAGATACTGGATTGACAGCTTTTAAGTATGAAGTGCAGCAGCTGATCAGCTGTAAATTCCTGCATCTGCCAGTCTCTCCCTCTTAATGCCCGAGAGCCCAGGTCGTCCTGAGCTACCAGTTTATTGCAAAGCATCTGTGCAACTTGATTCCTTTGGAATCCAGTTTCTAGGAGTTATAATGTAAATTATATAGTAATAATTTATTATTTTCAGTCAGTCTGCACTGGGCTTTGATGGCAAAATCATAGTTAACCATCTGTTCCTTAGGTTTCCAGATTCTTGGTTAATTTTTAATAGTGATTTAAGAATTATAACTCAGTAGTTCTGAAAAGCTTAGTAAAATACCTGTGTGTGCATGGAACTAATTTAATTTCCATCTGTAATTAAAGAAGTGAGAAGAGCAGCTCTTTGGCAGTCAGCTCAGTATGGAGGAGGTCTATGAGATTTACAGGACCAGGTTGATGAAAGATAATGAGATTTCTCAGTGCAGTTTGTTGTGTGGTTTTCCATTTGTGCTACATGCAGAAAAACATTCATTTTTAGTACTGTTCTTAGAAAAGGGTGTAGTGAATTTAGTGGTATCAGTTGTGTTTCATGCAAATTGTCTTTCAGAGTTTTTAGCTCTGCTGGAGTTGAGGTTTGTTATCCATGTTTGATGAGTCTTTGTGCAGATGTTTGATGGTTTTCATGTAGTGTAGTTAGGGCATTCAGTGGAGAAACACTTCTAGCAAGTAAAGGAGTACACAGAGTTGTGATTTTCTGCCATGAGGGTGCCCTTATTTGCAATATTTTTGATAGGAATCGTACCTGTGCATCAGTCACTGTTTGGAGGAAAGAAAAAAAATCCCTAAGCTTCTTTCTTAGTGTTAAAGCCTGTTCCTACAGTAATTTACTTAAGAAAATGAAGTGATGATAGAATGAATTTTATTGTGGACATGTTCCGATGAATTTTTCAAAAACCTTTCATCTGCTGGTGGTGAATGTGACAGCTTAATTCATAGGGATGAGTATTCCAAGAAGTATCCTCAGAATGCAAATACGTAGCTGACTGTAGGAAGTCATTTGGACAGAGCTACTAACATTCCCCTGAAGTTTTTTGGACGATGTTGAGTAAAGGTTGCTTTTTTTCTAGAAATGCTTTTTGTTTCTGGAACATGATTACTGATGAATGATGTTGGTGATTACTGTCTTCAGGTTTCAGATCTGCTGCTTGTATCCACATGTGGGAGATAGTGTTTAGTATAATTTTTATTTCTATTTATTTCTGTTCTTTTCATACTTCCTTATTACTTGGAAACAAAAGAAAGCACAGATTCAATATATTTTTCACCTGAAAAGGCAAATAATGTTCATATCTCCCCTTGTAGGGAGCTCCGAGCCAGAACATCTTCCCAGCAGGGAAGGTGCTTGTGGGGTTATGGTCTTTAGCTGATTTACGTTAGTTACAACTCCATTCAACTTCTGGTGAGCTGATGTCATGGCTGAGGTCTCACTCTTCTGCCTGTACTGTATTGTTAGGTTTTACTGACATAGCACCAAAAGGTGGATAGTCCTAAAACAGGATACTGAATGAGTAGATGTTATTACTGGGGCTGTAGAGATTCCTGGGATGCTACCCAGCGTTCCAGGCTGCTTCAGATTCTTTTACTTCTTAAAATCCAAGTCAGTCTGTGCAAGTGTTTAACTAAAGCAACCTTCGGCCTTCTATATCACAGAATCAAGTGTTCTCAGGGCTGGGAAAATAGGTAAATAAATATTGGTAAATATAATTAAATAAGGATAGGGAAAATAAACAGGAAGGAATGAAGAAATTTCCCTAGGTGAGCACTGTGTTCCACGTTGAAGATGGCTCAGAATCATTCATCCTTATTACTTGCAGCTTATTTGAGTCCTCAGAAAAAAAAATCTTGATATATTTGAACATGTGAGATAAAAAGGACTGAGAATATACACATGCTATTTGAACAAGAATGTTTGTTTCTGCCATTTAATTAAGCTATTTAGAAGAAAGGAAGAAAATTGTTTAATGTGAAGTACTATGTTATATGTGTTGACTGTTACGAACAACACACATTTTAGAATGAAAAGCAGTAGAATAGAACAGTGTGGTGGGGGGTAGCACTGCTGTGAATTCTTAGTGGTCATAGAAGGTAAATGCTTCAAGATGATAAATATCACCGTGATTCTAGTTTAGGTAAATGGTAGCACGAGAAGGAAAACATGAGTGAAGTGAGAAAATGGAAACATGGAATAAAATAAATAAAATAAATCTGTTTCTTTTCTACCAGGTATGAACTCACTGAGAGAGGTGTGCTCACAGTTGACAGTGCTGGGCTGGTTCCAGACGTGTACACCCGTAACCAGCAACTCGAGACTGAGAATCTGAGCTTGAAGAAAGATCTGGAGAACTACAAGCACTCTTTCAAGTATTTGGTTTTATTGAAACTTTTATATATGATAGTAGATGGCCAGATAAAGTAAAGCCAAGTATTTAGTGGAAAAATAGTAAGTTCCTGTTTGTTATGCTGGCTGCACAGACTTTTACTTCTAGATGACATTTATAATTAAAGTTCAAGTTTCTCTGAGTTCTGTTAGAAGCGTAAATCTTAATTTCTTTTATTTGTATTTACTAGGCTAAAAATAATTTTCAGTATCCAGTAATCATAACAAATTACTACAGAGAATCATGTGAGTCTAATAGGTAGAACTAAAAAATAAATCGTTATGTGCATTTTGTATTACAGTACTATAAATTACAGCTACCACAAACCTTCAACACAGGGAAAAAATCACTATACATTTATTCTTCATTCTTTTAATTACAAAGAATCTGTCACTCTGGGCTTAGTGGTAATGGTGTGTCAGTGTAAATTACCATCATTGATTATACTCATGTGTACATTGTAGTAGTTTATTTCACAAGTCTGCAGTACTTCAGTCATGAGAGTTAAAATATTTAGCCTATAAAATGGAGAGTTGTGGTAATGAACCCCGCGTCACATGGCCTTTTCTGGAGAATGGTGTGTTTGCACGTGTGTATTCATTGAGAATGTACTGTGAGACTTAATGATGCACTCACTTCAGATTTGCCAGTGTGTGGTTTTAAAACATGGAGCTGTAAAGTTAATTCCATCTCTTTGATTTTCCTCAGGATTGCTCAAGTTGCTAATTTTCATTTAGGTTGTTCCTTTCTATGAAAAAAGCTATTCAGGTGTTTAATAATAATTTCTCCTGATAATGGTAATTAAATTATTTTCTGATTGTAATGATTTATTATATTTTAAATTAATGAATTAATTGGCCACAGTCAGGTAGTTTAATAAACAGTGGCAACAGTCAAGTCAGATATTGCATAGTCTAAATATAGCGATGCGCTGGGAGACAGACCATAGAGAAAACATTTCCTTTTCTAATCTGCAGCTTCTTTGGACAATGGGTACTCAAAGATTGTGTCTTGTATGAGTGGGGGTGAGTAAGAAGCAGTAATGCAGAGTAAAAGAAGGGAGGACAAAACGGGGCCCTCATGAAATTTATCCTTGACAGTAGTAATTTCAATTAGCTTTATTTTCTTTTTTTCCTGCCTTTTTTCTCTCTTCCTTCCCCTCTTCACCCCCTGTATGTAGCAGAACATGCTGTAACAAAATAATCTGAGTGGATTATGACTTGTTAAGAGTTTTCCTGGTTTCGTTGTATTGCTACATGATTATTTAACAATGTAAAGCTCAAACTCATTTCACCGTGGTCTGAACAAGCTGGGTTTTTTTCCTGAAGAATATCTTTTTACTCCATGGGGTGCCAGAAATTTTTTATAGCAGCTGTCTGAGTAGAAGTCTGAAAGATGACATGATAATGTGCAACAGGGAGCAAGCAGGAAAGGGAAAAGAGTGCCATTATGTTGCGTTGCTACAGGCTCTTTGTTAAATAAAAGTCCCAACACTCAAGTTCAATCCATAAACTGAAACTGGGCCCTGCTTTTTCACATTCCAGTGTTTGCTGGAACCTAAAGTAGCAACACTCTGGTGGCAAACAAATGGGTCACGTCACTGGTTTGGTGTTCCAGAGAGGGCACTGAGATTCAGGGCAGTTCTGTGCGACACAAATTCTGTGTGATCACATCTTGTTCACTGGCATTGCCTGTTACACTCTGCAGGTATTCTGCATGTGCCTTGTTAAAACACTGCTGAAACCAGACGCCCCCCTTTGTCCACTTGCAGGGAGAGCTTTATTTCCATAGTCTGTCAGCTGTTGCTGGAATGCAGTATAGGCAGGTGTAAAATGGTCTGTGCTAACAGTAGTTTGTCACTTCTGCACTTTTCAGCCTTTCCATTTCAAATAACTTCCAAGATTTCAGTGATACTAATGTTAAAAAAGTTCAGCATTTGTGACATTCATTTCATATAAATTGTTTTGAATAATCTATGAATTAAACTGGTATTGCTTCTGAAATAATTGAAATGTGTGAAATTGAGCATTTTTGCTGTACTTACCATGGGCTACAGTGTTCTTTTATGTCTTTTGGATAAACCCTGGTCGTAATACTCTATACTAAATCCATTTAGTGTAGTGACGGTTAACAGCATTTTTTCTTGTTCATACATTCAGTAACTTGAATCACTGCCTTTGCTGTGGTAAAGTAAATATTCCAGCAGGAGCCAAAATTACCTGGAGGACAATGTGAGTTTTCAGGTTTTCAGAAAAAACGACTGAGAAAGCAGAATGCCTGAGAGCACTGGAGAAATGCTGATTTGACTGGTTAGAAACCAAGGATTTGTGAGCAAGGGAAGTCCTGTGTTTTGCTCTGTGGATTAGTCAGAAAACATTGATTGAGAGCTACAGTGCTGTGGAATGTATTTGAGGAAAGCTTTTAATTACATTTGGTATTTCTGAGCTTGGTACTCTGGACGGCCATCTTGCAGAAAAAAGATGTTATTTGGGACTTAGGCAGTATGGGGGTCCAGGATAAATTACTGTAAACCAATTACCTCCTGCTTTAATGTTGTGTAGCAATTGGTGGAAGACATTTAGTGCCTAGAAGCTAACAGAAATTGTATTTTGGGTATTTTAATACAGTATTTACATGATTGCATGCAAGCAGGGGGGCAAATCGAGTAGATTGCAGGCTGTTGGTTAGATTTCACTGTGGTGTTTCATTATTTAAAGAGAAAATTACAGTTAGCTTCGTTTACTCTGTATAGTGAGCATGTATTTTTTATAGCTTGTGCAATGTCTGAAGTAATCTTGATGTCTCTGCAGACATTAAAAGAAATAAATATCAGCATAATCCTTTTACTCCAAAACTAAGTATAGTTATTACCTTAAGGTTTAGATACACTACTAATCTTTATTTAAATGATTTCTAGAGATGACCATTGTGTGGTGATAGAAAGCAAAACTGATTTTACATGGGTTTGCCACGTGACTCTAGTTAAAGGGTACCTCAAATGTGCTCCTTTCTTTTATCTTGAAGGCTACAGTTGAGCCCCAGTTGGTTGCTAAGGGATGTCATTACCTGCTGAATGCTTCCCTAATGGAAGCATGGCCTTTCCTTCCAATATGCAGGAAAAATTTGTAAAAAACACTGAAAATTGTTAACTGTTAAATAAGACTAGTTAATTCTCATTCATCAGCTTCAGTAGTGTCTGGTCACTTAATGTTCTAGTAACATTTTTCTGAATTGAACATAGATTGCAATTTCATAGCCATGTTAAACTCTTCCTATTTTGATGATATAAAATAGTTTGAATACCAGATACTTTTGTGTTTTCGTATGGCCAGACCCTATATGTTGCCTATTTATTTAAACATGTGCAGTCAGACAAATGTTGTTTCAAGTTTAAGAGGGTGTTGGTCACAGGGACTGTGAACTGTGGTATTTAAAAGCTCTTCATATGTTTACGGATTTCTTACGTAGATAGAATGGAAGTTGTGTCAAACTTTTGCCTGAGGTTTGTAGTTGAGTTCACAGCATCGGTTAGGAAGTGTAAACATTTGCAGGTGCCCTTCTGTCCCTTTTGGAAGCATGCTCACAAATCCATACCCAGCTTACAGCCAAAGTAATGGTCAAAATATAAAGTAATCCGGGAAGTCATATTTATTATTTTGGTTAGTGACAGCATTAGCAACAAAATTCTCAGTTCATCTCCTCTTTCTGTACCAAAATCGATTCCTGCACATATTTTTCCACTTACACCATGGAAAAAATAAAGCGCACACTTTTTGTGTTGTGCGCCGTATTTAAAAGCAGCTGTTTAATTACATGGTGCATTTAGCACATGTAAACTAGATAGAGTAAAAGCCTGAAAGTACGTGTTTTCTAAAACTGTCTTTATTTCAATTAAAGTTTTAGGGCTACAACTCGAAGCATCTTGGGGAATGTAGTCCCACCTAAATTCAGTGGGACTCTGAAAATCCCTTCTTGGGTTTGTTGCACCCTATCCTCTTCTGCTATTTTAACAGAAGTACTTGCTTGAGAGAAGTTTAAGTGGAGAGACTTGCAGACTTTGACATATATCTTCCCTAAAAGAAATGGATATTGGCTTTGCTGTGGCTGTAGCAACATTTTTTATGCTCAAAACAAGCCATCTGCTGAGCTCTGAAGGGGCAGGGTTTGCATTCAAGGTCTTCATGGCAAGTCAGATTTCGAGCATGGTGTCGTGAGGGAGTTGTTTCCCAGAACTGTCCTGAGACCGCTGATTAATTTACCTTTCAAATGTTTGCAGAAGTCTGAGCAGAATCATTGGTGTGGGCTTTGTATCCCGTACCAATATCCCAAGTTTCTCTGCTTCCCAGCTCGTGTTTTTGCACACAGTGTGATGTGTGTGCCTGAGGCTCCTGTGGGAGGGGCAGCCCTGCTCGGTTCCATGGCCGTGCCAACTTTCACTGAAAGCTGCTGGCGTTAATTCACTGGGCTCTCCTTCAGGCCTCTGCTACAAGCACCAATTCACACACAAATGTACACGTGTCAGTATGGTAGTTCGTGTAGGTAACAAATATAGTGCTGCATATACAGCAAATATAAATCATTTGTATTAGTAAATTATTCATATTTTAAATTATTAAATATAATGCACTGGCAGTTATGGATCTTCCTGGACCTCTGATTTTGGCATACTCAGTTTTCATCTTGGTTTTACCTAATTCTTCAGCTCCTGTTGCAGAGGAAATGAGCTTTATTTCTGCAAGAAGCAAATATCTAATTTCAGTACAAGGTAATTTCAAGCTTCCTTTGCAATTAAACAATTCATCTACTAATCCTTCCTGCCAAACCCATTTCAGTAAAGGCAAGGAGAAAATGTACTGAATATATGCAGAGTATTTTCTTTTTAAGTTTATGGAGCAGAGCATCTCAGGGTATCCCATGGCTGTGTGTAGAACGCGCTCAGAGAATAACAGGTTATCAGTATGTTTACAATTAATTTTTAAATGGAGTCCTTTTGCTGCCTGCTCTCACATCCAGGGAACGCCTGGGGACAGGTTACAAACATGATTGAAGAAAGCCTAAAACGTTTCTGGCCCAACTTTTTCCAGAATGCTCTCCTAATTAATTTACAAGGCAGCAATACAGATGTGATGTACATACTAAAAAAAAAAACCCAACAAAACAGTATTTTCAGTATATTATCAGTATTATCGATGTTTTACATAGAATTTTAAACAAGAGGATTGATTTTTGTACCTCCATGAAACTCTTTGTGCTTAACATAAAGTTGACCTCAGCTCTGAGATGTATAATGCCAGAATTCTTATGGATTCTGTCTAAAGGATCTGAGAGAACAGGAAAAGTACCCATGGTTTTGCACCTCAGCTGGCAGCAAAAATACCTCAAAAGTGCGTATTCTCCAGCACAGGCTGTACGACCAAGAATTTTCAGCTTAGATACAGCAGGCATGTGCATATCTGAAAATTAATTCCATATGCATTCAGCATACCTTGATGCAGTTCACAGGAGGAGACTAACACTACTGCCTTGCATTTTCTGTTTTTACACACAGTAAAGCAGAAAAGGCTCTCCTAAAAATGCAGAAAGAACGAGACTTTCACCGAATGCATCATAAGCGAGTGCTGCAGGAGAAAAACAGGCTGATTTGTGATATGAAAAGGTACAAAATCATTTTAGTTGCTATACATGTAGCATTAAATATAATGTAAATATAATGTTTTGAATTGTTTCCTGATAATGAGATAACACTATTGGAATCTGAAGTGAGTCTAGCTGCATGTAGTTATGTCCTGGTAAACAGCAGCTCCATTGTGCCACACAGGTCAAAGAATTTCCAATGATTTGTTTTTGGTGGATTTTCTATGATGCAGTATGGCATTAATGAATACACAGTATTTCTAATAGTTGGAAACAATAATGAGATTTTTTTTTTTTTACCCAGATATTTTGCCATAAATGGGTGGTGATTTCTGTTTAGAACCTTTGCCCATTTTAAGGGTAACTGGTATCACACCAAATTCAGAACCTTTGCATTCCTGATTCTCATAGTTGGCATTTTCTGTCACCTTGGACTTCCAGTAAGACACTTGCTGTGTTGCTTTGGTTGCAAATAAGCCCAAACTAGTCCATTGCTACTGACTTATAGTAATGTAATTTCTAAATAGGAGCTGAGTTCAGAATCTCTTCTTTGCACGTATTTATGCCAGCACTTGTTTTAAAATAACACTGAGGAGAGGCTTACATCTGCAGCTCCAATGAATTCCCTGAGTTTTGTTGGTATTGTTATCAATCAGTGCATGTAATAGTAGCTCCGTGTTCTACATCCTCACCCTTGGAATGCATACATGCTAATTCAAGAGAGCACTCTGCACTGATCTGGTGTCTATGACTCTGCATTTTGCAGGATGCAGTGGTTCTGGAGCTGTTGGTGTCGCGTGTTTCTCTTGAGAGATTACATGTCTGAGTCTTAGTTTGTCTGAAGAATTAAAGTGCTTAAGTATTCTCAGTGTAATGTGTAGTGAAGAAAGAAATGGTCATATTAAGACTGTTTTTTCCAGATGAGGATCTTATTTGGTAGTCAGATAACTGCTGTAGTTCTCTTTCTTCCAGTGAAATACAATCCATGTGTAAGAAGACAAATTTGCCAAAATTAATGTGCAGTATATGTATGAAGGATTAAGAACAGGATAAAACTGGATGGATTGTTTTAAGATGTGACCAAACAAGCTGTGAATCCTCTTACTCATTCATCTGACTTTTTTTTTTTCCTCTTTCCTTGTGGTATTCCAGTTGGTTGGTTAGATACTAAACAGCTTTGCTATCTCCACTGTGTTGACCTTTTGGTAATTTTACTTGTTTGTTTGGGGAGGGGAAAAGTTATGCAGATATAAATCTCTGATTTAACTCATCTGTGAGGAATCATTTTTCCTCCTCTTGCTCACAGGCTGAAGGCACATTATGCATCCTATGAACCGGTTCTGAAGGAGCTGTCAGAAAAATACCAGAATACACTGACACAGAAAATGTTAACCAGTTTGGAGAGAGACAAAGCAGTGGGGCAGGTAAAACTGTAGTGAACTTGCACAGCTATAGGGAATTCTTCTGGTTTTTACTTTGGTAATGACACAGGATATTTTCGGTAAAGCAACTCATGCAGTAGCCTGAAGCAGAATATTTTGTGAGTTTCATGATTTGGTGAAATATTAGCAGTGAATGTATGTGAAACTTGGTGCCACAAAGTAATAGTTGTCACTATGTAGTGCTCACTGCTGCTGTACAGGAGTCAGCAATGTGCAGACCCTGGTACACCTTCAGTGCCAAGAGCTTAAGGAAGGGTGTGATAGTCACACAGATTTCCCATCTATGCCTTTGGAAATAGCTTATTTTAACTTCCTTTATTACTGTTTATTATTTTATTTTTTCCTAAATATATCCAGGAATTACCTGCTAGTTTAGAAAAAAATATGTGAAGAGATCAGAGACAGTTTTATGTCTTGAGTGGAATATTTGAGTAGTATCTTTACTTCTCTAATCTTACCTGATGTATACAAGATATTCTGCCTCTTTGGCAGGAAGCAGTATGAGCACAGGTAGGAGGGATGATAGACAGAAAATTACCTGGCATGTGTTTAAGAAAAGAAGTAGGAAAAAAAAGAAAAAACCCCACCCAAATGCATTTCAGCAGTAGCGTCAATTATATGTGGGTAAAGTGAAAGGAATTTTCCGTGCTCACGCTGTCTTCTGATAGTCTTCATCTCTCATTTCCTCCTTTCCTCTGCCTCCAGATTTTCTCAGGTCACCTCAGGGTTTACTTATAAAACACTGAGGATTATATGTTTGAAATTTCAATAAGGAAAACCAAAATGCCCTATAGAAAATGGGAGTTTACTGCCCATACGGAGTTATGGTGAATCAGGAGTACAAAACATGGAGCAGTTCCAATGCTGTGAAATTTCAGGGACATATATATACATGTAGGACCTCTGCAGTTATGAACTGTACTCATTCCAGAGCAATGAGTTTTTTGTAATGCATAACACCATTATTTTGTGACATTTTGTTATGATGAAGCTGTAAGTCATATTGTGCCATTAAATTCAAGATCAGTGCAGTGACAGCAGTTGCTAAAAGTTGCTGGTGTAGTCAGAACCTTGGTATTCTGTATGTCTGCATTGTTTTAATAGAGTTGTAAAAATGTTTTGAGAGATTCTGGGTGGCTTGCATTTTATTGCATTATTGCTCTGGGTCTTCCCAAAATCTTGAATTAGGAGTTATGTTCATAACTTAGAGACAATAATCAAAAGTAAAAGAATTACAGATGGAATTTATGAAGTACACTGACATGAATGCTGTGTGTTGTGAACAGACACTTCAAAAGTAAATGTTTTCATGTTGCTTCCTCTTGTTCTTTCCTCTTTTTAAAATTAGGTTACAGGTTTGCAGGCTGCATTAGAAAGTTTAGAGTTCGGATACACTAAGCAGATTCCTGAGACAAAAGGTAAAATATTCCCATCACCGGGCTCAGACTGGTTATGTATTTTTTTTTGTTGTTGTGATGCATCTCAAAATCTGGTGTAACAGTAAATCAAAAATACTTGCACTGCGTTTCATCAGCTGACCTGGTGTCTGAGCAGCAGTTTTATCTATGTGAATATTTTATTCTGAAGTATATTCACTAAGGAGAGTGAGACTGCTGCAGGCAATATGGAATATGTGAGTAACTTGGAAGGGCTTTGTCCTAGAAATCTATTTTGTGACTGATTTTGTTACTGTTTCTGCTGATACTCCCTTTTTTGTGTGTGTGCATGTGTTCTTTCTCAGCTCTCCCTTCAGAAAGCATACATTGTGGTCTGGAAACATTTTGAAAATACTGGTATTACAAAATCCTGACTTCCATTTTTACAGAAGATTGCTAAGATGATATAATAGCTGCTGGAATAGTATCTGTATGGTACCACACTACTTCTCTGTGTAATTTCTGCATTATTTTTTCCAACTCGGTCAGGAAAACCCTAGCACCTCTGCTTTCCTAAGTAAATGAAGCTCATGCTATCACATTCTCTGAGAGCATCAATCCCATAATAATTTTGAACATATTTTTCAATTGCAGCTACATTTGATAATAAGATAAGTCTCAAAGAATCCAGGTTTCTTAAATTCTCTTGAAAATAAGTGAGATGGTGCAAAAGGGATATGGTGAGCTCCATCCTCTGACAACAGAGTATTCACATGTGAAGGGGATGTTGCACCTGCCTTAGTCATGAGCAGGACTCCCATCAGAGATAACTGTTTACTTGAAATGAGAGAACCCTACAAATATTATACAACTTTCAGGTGAAGAATTTGTTCCAATTATGGCAATTTCAATATCTGGTTTTTTTTTTTTTTTTTTTTTTTTTTTTTTTTTTTTTTTTTTTTTTTTTTTTTTTTTTTTTTTTTTNTTGTTTTGTTTTGTTTTGTTTTGTTTTTTTTTTAATGTGGTAAAGCCTAAATCTCCTTCGGCACTGGTAACATACCCCAGGTAAAATGCCACTGAGCTACCCCAGCCTTTGACAATCAACCTTCATTAGTTCCCATATTCATGGTATTTTTTCCATTGTGTAAAGTTCCTCTAGAAAACACAAGTCTGAGAAAAAGAACAGTAGCCACATAAATTTATTTGTGGGTTTTTTTGTGTTTGTAGTTGAGTGAAGAGGCTAGGAAGCATTGCGTTCCTTTCCTATTAAGATACACTCTGGCTTAAGGATATATAGTGTGGGATCTTCCCCATGCTTATGTTTTACAGTGTGGATGCCCCATCTCTCTCCTTTTCATATTAAACATACTTTCATTTGTTGTTTGATTCTAAAAACCATTCTCTGGCTGTTCAGTCTTGTTTATTCTCCAGAAATCTTGAGAGCACTTTGTAATACCAAGAAGTGACAAGCAAGGGAGCCATTTGATAAATAATTATATAAAAAAACCCCTTGTCAGTCTCTCCAACACAAATTAAGCTCATCAGCCACCCACATGCTTCCACAAGTCTTAATTTGCTTCATACCGTGGGTATCATAAGTTAATCAGCATTTCAATTCATTTTGTTTCAGTGCTTTGTCCTCTAATACTACATAATTTTTATTGCCCTCTGTAGGGCATACTCATATCTCAGTGGGTAGTATTGTCTCTTTTTAAAATACTTTCTGCTGCTTCTTGAAAGGTGATCATATTCTGTTCCCTCTTGATTTCTCATTCCTGAGAGAGTATAAGTACAACTCTGAGAAACAAGCAGTGCATGGATACTTTCATTATTTTGAGAATAATTTCATTATTCTCAAAATTCAAATTTTTAGTTTGGAAGGAACCGGTGCTGTTGGAGTTGGAAATCTGGGTTATAAGGAGACTTGTAGCTCCACTTCTCAGTCTTCTGGGCTGACTTCTGTGCATTGGGATATTTGAGTTAGAGGACAATGCACAGCCAGAGTGGCAAGTGATCCTTGGCCAAGCTGAGCTGCCTTTCCTTTCCAGGTGTCTGCTTTCACTGCAGTGCAGAGCCTGAAGGAAGGAGAAAGGCTCTGTCCAGCAGCAGGGGACTGCCCTTCACTGCTCCTGAGGCTGCATTTATCCCACAGCCTGACTTGACTGTGGAACACCTGGAATGCTGGCTTGGCTAGAGGGCACTGAGAGTGGCTTTTAATTAGTTTTGGATTTGCTGAACTGTGAGGTTCTGCACATCCACTCCAAGAAAATGGGAGAGGAATTTTTTACAAGGGCATGTTGTGGCAGGACACGGGGGAATGGCTTCAAGCTGAGAGAGATTAGGTTTAAATTAGATATTAGGAAGAAATTCTTCCCTGTGAAGGTGGTGAGGCCCTGGCACAGGTTTCCCAGAGAAGCTGTGGCTGCCCCATCCCTGGGAGTGTTCAAGGCCAGGTTGGATGGGGCTTGGAGCAACCTGGGATAGTGGAGGTATCCCAGCCCATGGCAGGGGGTGGAACTGGATGGTCCTTAAGGCACCTTGCAACCCAAACCATTCAGTGATTGTGGGTTTGGTTTTAGTTTGGGGTTGCCTTTTTTCTCTCTGAGTCATAGAGTGCACAATGAAGAACAAAGGGGGACTTCTTAGTATTCGCTATGAGTTTGCATTGTAAATTTGTATCTGGCAGCTAGGTAGAAAAAAACTAACAGTACTTAATGTTAATTTCAGGGCAACTATTCTGGACTTTTATTACTCAGGCATTTGATGTAGGAGCTTTCAGCCTGCTGCATTTCAAGCAATTGAAGATAGCATCCACAATACAGAGCATGTAATTTATTTACTAGCAGTTTTTTGCTGTCTCACTGTCAGGCTGCTGTTCAGCTTTGTACAGAAATCCTTCAGGAGGAGAACTTCTAATGATTTTTAAGACACCTAAAGAAACCTAAGTTTTTATTTCCTAATTTTTGCCTTGCTTGTTTCAAATTGATATGAAGGACATGTAGTAGTTGGAGAGGAAAAAATTTGTTTGAGAACTAATTAGCAATTATTATTAGGACTTGGTCATACTGTGGGCTGGTGCTCTCTCTCTGATGCCCACTCAGAAATCATCTCTGAAAAAAAATTGTATTTTGAGTTCAGATTGCTTTTTAAAAAGTAATGGATTTTTTTTTAAGGAGATTTACATTAAAAACTGATTGTGTTTTAAATCTGGTCCTTCCTGATATGGTAGTAAGATCATACATAGAGGAACCTAATTCTCAAAGAGAGAGAGCTGATATTTTATTTAGGGTGTTGGTGTATATTAACAGTGCTTGCACCCTTCTTTACGGATCAAAACACAATGTTAAGTGGTGCTCTGAAAAAAGACCCCTTTTGCCTGCAGGAATTAAGCAGTGTTGATTGTGGCTTGCTTATAAACCTAAGTGAACACTGCTATAGCAGCTGGCTCTAAACACGTTGTAAAACTGTTTCTTGCTCAGTACTCTTGTATTTTCTAAAAACAACAGCTACTTATTTATTACCCAATTAAATTCAAAAGTTGAACTCAATGAGTTTCTTTACTCATGGTTGAATTAACTCATTGCTAAGACTGTTCACTGTGCTTTTCCTTTCCTTGATCTGATGCGATTGCAGTTAGAAGGTCATGCAAAAAGAGATTTAAAATGCACCAGCGGAAGTACTTGAGCCTCGTTATGCCCATTCCATGTGCAATGCAGTCAGAATGGAAAGTCTTTAAACTTAAGCTGTTGACATCTCAGTGCAACAGTTCTTTGGAACTCATTCTTTCCTTTTTCTAATAGTTACTGACTTAAAGCTCTGGATAACACTGTTGCTTAATAGGTATGTGTATCTCAAAAGGACCAACAAACCAAATACTCTGTGAGCAACATGGTAGTGGATAGCAGTTACTGAGTGAGTGCAGTAATGACGCACGGGCAAGGACTTTGCTCATCAGATGGAGAGCGGCAAAGCCATTTATTGCTCAGTCAGAATTCCCTAAATACCAGCACCCAACAGGATATCACATCCTATAAACAGGAAAGATGTTCCCCACAGTGTCCCCCAATCACCTGGGGTATTGCACAGGTTTTACCTATTATGGTAATAGGCAAACAATGCCCTACAAGGCCACAAACTCCAATTAACACTTCTCATAGGCCCAGTCTGTCCATAAACACACAATCCTCTCTCAGTCCGTCCCCGGTGACCTGGATGCACTCCCAGGGTCACCTCCGGGCCCAGGATAGAGGCCCTCTCTCTGACCCTCGGGGCCTGTCTCTCTACCACCACCCAGTGCACTCCAACAAGTGAGTAGAAGGTGTTAGGCATATAAACCAATTTTGCTGCTTGCTGTTCCTCAGAGAAAGTTGTTATTCAGGATATCTGTGACAGTAGCTTCAACTTTTAAAATGGTGAGTATTTTTAATCCAGGCACAGTTCTTTCCACCAGTTCCAGTTGTACTCGAGGTTGGGTGTACAGGAAGGTTTTGTGTTTGCTTGATCTGCTTTTTTTGTCTCAAGAGTGGAGGGAGTGTTTGGGGTTTTTTCCCTGCTTTAAAGTCATCAGGTTTGCATTTTGGTGTAAAGGTTTTAATAAAACCATTTTATAAGAGCAATCATTTAGAAATGGGTAATGTGAAGTACATTTGTTTCAGTCTGGATTTTAGCTGTATAATGTGTTTTTTCAATCAGAGATTTTTTTCAAAGAACTGGAGGGATGTAAGTGCCCAAAACTTGTTGGAAATCAGTATTACATCATTCTTCGTGCAGACCCATGTACATCCAACAGAGCACTGCAACAAGATACAGGGATCACAAAGGGCTGTGTTTGGATTTGTGTGAGCTGCCAATGCAAAGGCTGTCAGAGAGCAGTGTCCTTTCTGCCAGGTCATGGCAGATGCACTGTGCTACAGCCCACGTGTGCTGTACTCTTTCTCCTATTCCTTTCAACCTTTGATGATTTAAAGCTGTGTTACCTGCTTAGGATTTTTTTTCTGAGTTACCTATTCATCAATAATTCCTTATTTGAAAGGTGGGTTGGCAGAAAGTGCAGGGAAACAAAAGGATTGTGGGCTGTAAATCAGAATATTGCATTGGTGGTGGATACTAGATAGGATGCAGTGAGCTGATGTTTCCTCTGGCTCTGAGGGATGGGAAAGAATGCATCCATTTCCCTGTGATCCTCCCTGTACTGCAAGACTATTGCATTTTTGGGGCCAAGTCTAGGGCACCCTTTAGATAAGATGAAATTATTTGTGGAGCAAAGATACATGTAGTCCTGGAATACTTTTTATGGATGGCACAGTAACCTGAATATCTTTTTAATTAAAGCGGTGTTTCTTTGAGAATTTCACATGTCTGGCTAATGCTAAGTAAGGAGATAGCTTCCAGAAGAGTAAATAAAAAATGTTCTGATGATACTTTTGTTTGTTTTTTTTTTAAAGTAGGCCATGATTGTACAAGGAAGAAAGGGTTTGAAGGTCCCACCCAAAAAGCTCTTCGGGAGGCCAGGCAGCAAAAGTTCTTTGCTGTTGCAAGCTCTTCATGTGATCCAGCTGAAGATGCGGAGAAAAAGGGCAAGAGAGATCTAAAGGTAAAGTGTTCTTTCCAGCTGTACAGTATCAATCCTCTTTGTACTAAGCTGTGGTGAAAGACCCCTGTCCAATGTGATTAAAAGAAGTCCTGCTTAGTTTAAGTAAATAGGACAGGTACATAACAAGTTTTTTATTTTTAATACGAGTTTCTATTACAATTAAATTTTCAGGGAATTACAGGAACTCTGATTAGTTGAAGTCTACTTTTTGAGAATCCAGTGTAATCACCTAGCAGAGGAGGAGCACTGGCTGTAATTGCTTCTTGCTCTGTTGTGTTTCTTTTGTAACTTGAGAAATCCTGATCTGTTCCATAATGCTTACAAACTTTCCCAGCATTTCAGACTGTTCCAGCTGGGTCTAAAAGGGAAAACATCTGCAAGATTAAGGGGAAAAAACCTGGTAATTTTGTAATAGTCAGAGCTTCTAAACCTGAGTATACCAGAGGTGTGTTACTGCTTCAGTTTGGAAGTTGTGCAAAATGAAAATTAATTCCTGACTATTTTTTTTAATTATGGAAAAGAACGTTTACTTTATTCCAATTATTTTATTTATTGAGGTTGCATTTTGGGACTACATAACAATGCTTTTTATTTTTCCAAATCAGGGTAACCATTGTAATATATTAAATTTCATAAGTTCCTAGAACTGTTACACTGGTCTATTTTTGTTTGAGAACTACAGTTAGAGTTTAAACTGTGTTTTTTGAGAAGGAAAAAAGCTTTACTTGATGATGATATAGTCAGAAGTGGCTTCAGTCTTTCCCCTCCCTGTCCCCACAAGAATATGTCCATGGTAATTAACTTTTTGTAGGTTTCTGCCTGGCTTTGCAAGAGCATTTCTTCTGTTTGACTTTGGCAGTGCACCTCTCCACAGACAAAACATACCATTTTTTCATTCTTTTTTCTGCTCCTGAGCCCTCGAATTAAAAAATCTATATCTATACCTGTCTGTATCTCTTCTATTGCTTACTGAAACATTTCTCACCATACAGAGCAAATACTTCTCCATATTGTCCCCGCACCTATTAGTACGTGAGGCACGTGCCAGTCGGTCCAGCTCCACTTTCCCTGTTTTTCATTCAGTGGTTAAAAACTTCCATGCTAGACTCTCACAGGTATCTCCTCTCTTCATTTTGACTTGTGAACAGATAAAATTTCATAATCCAAGAATCATTTTTGTGTTTCTGTTTCTACTGAAGTCGTCAAGATTTTTATGGAAAACTTGAGTAGAGTTATGCTTCACCCCCAAAATATAAACTCTGCACAGTTAGTGTGCCTGTCTAGCTCTTGTTCTTTGAATTCATGAGCACAGTTAGTTGACAGGTTCTGGCAAGCATCTGTGTTTCTACAGGTCTTATGTTTCCCAAATGAGTCCCACCAGAGGTCCTGATGTCTTTATTTAATCAATGGATTAGAAAACTGGATTAGTTCCAGAAATAAGGCATCAGAAGATATGGGCGTGTTTGGATGTACTAGAATTTTCCATGGCTAAGCAGTAATCTAAAACTTTAGGTGTGAGATTAGTTCCATTGTTGGAAGAGATGCTATAGTTCTTTTTCTCTTCACGTTTCCTGGATCTATTATTTCTAAATATTTCCTTTCCCCTAATAAAGGATTCCAACTTGGATAGTGCTTCCAAGTTGCACCCTAGTGCTTAGGGTGTTAGAAATAAATGGCAGAGGGAATGATGAATGTGTATAGTGCAAAGAGGTGAGTTAAAATTGTGTTTAAACAGAAGAGGCAGAACTCTGTCCTGTAGTGCACACTTACTGAACTACAGTTCTAATCCAAAGTATTTAATTAAAATAGTGTGTTCTTATTCAAGTGTTCAGGTGTCTAAGTATTTGTTCCCATCAAAAGGATGAGGTATAAACGAGAGCCTTGCCTTCTTCCTTAGGTCAGTTTCTGTGATACTTGGAGTCAAGCTTGTGTGGTGTCTCATCTCCTCTGACCTATATCAAAAGATCTTTTAAGTTCTGCTGTGTGTTGTGTGACTTATATTCTCTCTTACAGTGATTCAATGTGAATGAACAGGAACATCTACTGAGAAATGTTCCATAAGTCAGTCTTGTTCTCCTTTACAATAATGAAAATAACACTTTAAATGTATTATTGGGAAGGGTAAAATTGATTTATACTTATTGAGATTATGATTCATGTAAATTCTCTTTTTACCACAAAGGAAGTAGGAGTCAGAGCATGACTTTGGTCAGTTCCATGGGGTTCAGGTGAGAAATATATAGAAGAAATAAATGCAATTAAAATCCTGTATTTGCATATGCATTTACAACAAAATAGAGAAAAAGAGAACAGAAGATACAGAAAATCTAGGTAAAATTCACTATCTAGTATTGTCAAGCCTGTTTCAGCAAATGTATATGAACATTTAAAGCTTACAAAAGTTCAGAGTGAACACGTTATCCAATTCAAAAGTTCAGGCACTTGGATTATATCCCATTCAGTAAAAAGCCACTATATTGTCATGAGATTGTATCCTTGAGACAAAATTATAAATGTTTGTATTAACTGTACTGTTACACAGCAGCGAACTATGGTGATAGAAATGATTTAACATCTCTTCTGTGTCTGGTAGCTAAACAGTGATCTAACAAATGCCTGTGCTTTTAAGTAGATGCAAATATGAGTCATAGCTGAGCTGGAACATTTACTTCAAGGACAGACATACCTTGTGTTATTGCAATATCCTGTAAAAGCTGACAGGTAATTTAAAACACAGGGTCCCTTTGATGTGAAGTTTGTCACTGAAAACAGTGAAAAAGCAACTGGATTTTTGTTCTAAGAGAATGCATTGTCCTGATTTTACAATCTTTGTTATGAGACTCAAATTGTAGTAAAAGACAATTAGTCTAAACTATTTACATATCTGGCCCTTAATAAGCCAGTATCAATAGCATAAATAGTCTTAGATTGAGAATGTGCATAGAGTACTACTTTAAACATTTAAATTAATTAAAATGCACTCACAGGTCATTAAAATTGTAGAGAACCTTTGATAATGTGAATTTCATTATGCTCTTGAAAACTTTCCTATTTTTATTCTCTCAGGTTCCTTTCAGAGTACATTCTATGATTGCTTTTATAAGTTATTAGCAGGACAATTGCAGCTTCTTTATGTTCACTAAATTATATTTCTACATATATTACAACCCAGTTTAATTTTCTGCAGTTCTACTTGGTGTAAAACTTTATTTAAAGGTGTGTTGGACATTTCTGGAGTTGAAGAATTACCTGTTTCTGTGGAACACATTTTGCAGTTACGGCCATTGTGTATATTAAAAATAGAGAAGTAAAATCCAGTGATCATAAAGATATGGCTTTTGTAATTAATAAGACTTTGGGTTCAAGTATCACATGGGTACATGTATTACACTGAAGTTTCTCCTAAGTTCTATGGAAAAAAGAGTACAAAATTTACAAGAACTGCAGTTTCTGTGCTCTCAAGCAGAAGGGAAGATGAGACCAAGTGATTACTTAATCAGATTATTGAGTTTGAATATAAATTAGCACAGGTGTATTGGGGACAGAATTGGAAAGATGGTCCCAAAGTAGTTAGGAAGGGTTGTAAATGAAACAGACAATCACTTTGTGTTTGTAATAAGGTGGGTAAGAAAGCACCGATTTGATATTCAGAAGAGAGTGGGTGACTGACAGATAATACTGGGAATGCTTATTTCTACAGGCCTTCCCTGGCATAATAAAACTCCAGACATGAAGCTAAAAAAGTTAATACAAGTTACCCAAATGTAAGACTGCAGCCTAGAGAAAGGAAAAGAAAATACAATGTCTGTGTTTCAAATGAGATAAAAAGTATAAGCTAAGAAATCGTAGAGTAGACAGTATAACTTACATTCCTAAGGAAGTTGGCAGTGTATAACTGAAATTTTATTCGATATCTGCAAGAAACCAGGGAAAGAAGTAACTGGGAAAATGGATTTGCAAGGAAAAATTGTTTCAATCCAGTCTGTATTGCATCCATGGAAGGATAAGAAGTACCATGGATAATATACAAGCACACTTAGGTTTTAAAAAGGCTTTGGATACTGTCTCACAGATTAATTCCTGTGAACAACTGTGGAAATTTGGCCTGACATAATTTTTTTTAAATTAATGGAAAATAGATTAGGAGCATGCAGATATACTGAAGAGGCCTTTTTGCAGGGATATATTGTCCTTAATGATCTGGAAAATGGAACAGAAAATAAGCTGACAGAACTTGCAGACCAAGTGGCCTGGGTTTGGTGGGGCTGGAACAGCAAGTGCAGCTGGGGACAGGAGTGGAATTCCAAATCTTGACCTATTGGAGAATTGATCTAAAAAAATAAGACAATGTAAGAAGAGGTACAAAACTCTACCTTTAAAAAACGATCCAATGTACAAATAGAGATCAAAAAGATGAGAAAGAGTTGATCATTGGCTTTTAATTAGACGAGGCTCTAGGGTATGTTGTGTAAAACAAGCTTAACATGAGTTGAAAACCACATAATATTGTGGAATAGCTGCAGTGTAAACCAGGAATATGGCCTGGAGCATGTGGAATATTCCTCTTGCTAATTTCAGATGGCATGTGGCTTTGGCTGCAGTTTTGTGTGCAGTCTGATCACAGCTCTTCAGGAGACAAGTGGAGCATCTACACCAGAGCAGTAAGAATGATTAGAAGTCTATGAAACTGTCAAAGAAAAGGTGAAAAGTGAAATTGGGTAGTCTACAGAAAAGAACCCTAAGGGGAGACAGGATGCATCCTTAAAATAGAAAAGAATTCTGTTAAAAAAACAGAAATAAAACCAAAAGCAAATCCCAAATTACAAACCAACTTGTTAGAACAAGTAGTAATAAAGTAGAAATTCAGTAAGAATCATTCAGAGTACAGTGGGTGTTAAGCAGCAAAGAAAATGTATATCCTTAGAATATGATGTCTCTTTGCTTTTACTTACAGAATTAATGCTCTGTGACTCCAGTGTTAAGAGTATGATCCAAGATTAACTGGGTGTAATCTAAAATGTGTCCTTTAGTTGGTTTTGATTGAATTTAATTTAAAAGAATTACGTGTTTTGTTAGGCAATTCTGTATTTTTTTAAAAACACTTTTGCTATGGACTTGAAAGTGGTAAAAAGAAAAAGCTGCTTTTTAGGTAAAATTCATGCTTTTTTAAAAGCTTGTCTATTATATTCTGTAATGTAATAGATAATGTGATGATGGCTTTAGTTTTAGGATTTTCTCAAATGTGTTTAAAGATTCCAGGCCTGCATGAAGAAAATGAGAAAATGCTTAAGAATGTTAGCTACAAATAAAGCTGTAGAGGAAATATTCATACAGTCGCAAGACCAAATTATAAAAGACAACTTATTATATAATTGTCCATCCACCTTTGCAGCTTTGTTAAATCGAGTCATCCAACGCCTTGCATTTTTAGTAGTAGATTGATTCTTTAAGCCATTGGTACTTCATAAAATTACCTCACAGAGCATCCAAAGGGTATTCTTCATGCTAAAGAACAAGGCTTGTTTTGAGTCACTGCGTGCTGCCAAGAATAATAAAGTAACAGGCCTCCAAGACTGAGAACCAATACAGAAAGTTGTTGGGAAGTAGGATGCATTTCATCCTAATTCTAATTGTACATAGGCTTTCCATATTCATTTATTTCTTTCTCTATTTGAGTGTCAGTAATGACAGATTTTAGAGTAACAGGCTGTCTTCAGTGAGATCATGAATCTCACTTGCAAAAACAGCTGATAATAAAATTACTGTTTTTTATATGCAAATGCTTTGATTTCCTGGAAGAGGGATGTACTGAAACTGTATTTAATTGAAGAAAAAAACCTTTGAGTTCTCTTTGCAGAGAAGATGTAACAGATACAAAAAAAAATGACATAAAGACTTTAAAATGTTTGGCTTTCTTTACTTTTACAAATAGCTGTTGCTGTCTTCCTCAGGACAGACAAATGGAGAGAGTTAGGAATTGTGTTGTGTGTGAGAGTTTCCTTTATCCCTCAGAGTTCCTGTAATACTTCCCCTCATTCACGTTGGGCTGGAGGATAGGATTTGACTTTGCCTGAGTTGAGAGAGAGCTTTCCAGGAGCACCAGAGGCTCCCTACAAAACACCCACAGCCAGAAGTGGGATGGTGCTTGCACAGCTGCTGGTCACGTCAGCAGCGTTGGCCTTTGAGACCATGATTGAGCAATTTCATTAACTCAGGACTAACACTTTGTTTTCCCTTTAATTAAAGTGTCAAGACCTTAACATTTCTCTTGGAAACCATTTGGGCGTTCTGGGCAAAGAGGAGGAGAATGGTTTAGTTGTGCTTGTTTGTTCACTAACAGATGTTCGGTGCTTACAGCCCCCCGAAGGGAATTCTGCTGGTACAACATCTCTAACTGTGCAATTCCAATGCTCTTTGGAATGTTAAACTTCTGCCAAGATCTCCCATTTCTTTCAAGGAAGGAGAGGCACTAACTAGCAGTAGAATGCGCTACACAAGACATGAGTAGTGTTGGGTACCTTAGCTACAATGTTATTGGTGCAAACTTCATTTCACTTGAAAAATGTCAATGCTTTTTAAGGAGGGCTTTTTCTTGTGTGAGAGGAAAAAAATCTAAATTCCACAGAAGTCTATTTCCAATTATAATTCCTCTGGTTTTTTTTCAAGGTCTGTTTCATAATGAAAAATTTATGATGCAAGAGTTGGGAACAGTTTTGTAATAATTTAGGAACTCTGTATACGAAGTTTTAGTTTTCAATACAACAAATCAATGATCTGCTTAGTGTTTTTGGGTATTGATAAAACACATAGAAGCGTTACTTGTAATTGATATACAGCTTCAAGTCACGATATTCAGAATGGTAATTTATTGGAACTGGGTAAATAATAACCGCTATTTTTAAAGGAGTATTCTTCCAGCAGTGTTTGCAGTCTACAATTCAGTGGTTAACCTTAGCTTGGTGTTCAAGAATGTGGCTAAAAAGGTAATATATGAACTACTGCTTGATACACTTACACAAAAAAAGTAGATTAAATAAGGCCAAACTTAATACTAATTGGGTTTTTTGTTTGTTTGGGGTTTTTTCTTTTTTCCGTTTTAATGTAGTTCAGCTAAAGTTATTCATGGATAAAACTAGAGCTCTTTCAAATTAGTGAAATGTGATTGAAATATGAAATAATGCTCAGACCCCTAAAATCTGGCGGGAAAGGCTCAGGTGCTGACTGTGGTATTTATATTTTAAATTAACTATTCTGTAGTAAGTTACGGATTTTGGTGTTTCAATCTTTTTTTCCCAATATTTAAACAAAGCCTTTGCATATGTCAACATCACTTTAAGGAAAATGAAATTCAGCATTAGCATTTCGTTTTCATGGTAACAAATGTCTAACATACCCTAAGAGCTCTGGCA
Source organism: Struthidea cinerea (assembly GCA_013397865.1). NCBI lineage: Eukaryota > Metazoa > Chordata > Aves > Passeriformes > Corcoracidae > Struthidea > Struthidea cinerea. The sequence continues at coordinate 478,325 of VZTI01002730.1, forward strand.
CTGCTCACAGTGTTCAGGGTTGTTTGTCTTGTATATTCAAACAGCACTTCTGGGAGTGGAAAGTAAAATCTTAATTGTTTCTGTTTTAATACAATGGAATGAAATAAAATACTAAGTCTTTACTCCAAACACTTTATGAATTAATAATCAGAGCATTTCCTCCAGAAAATGTGACACTGTTTCATTGGAGTGTCACATACTATGAGGATAATGTTAAGGGGTCACAGGCCTCTTTGTAATTGGATTTCCAGTTTGAATCTAGGCCTGACAGGTTTGATCATGATTAAAACTAGTTGTTGTGTAGTCATGTATTAGTTCATCTTACCTGCTCTTACATGCAGTAAGCAAAGTGCAACCTCTGTCAGCAGGGAGGCTGAGGTTGGGCAGATTTCTGCTGGAACCCAGCCTGGAATGTCTGTACAGGTGGGGTTTTGCACCAGAGGAACAGAAATAATTCATGTGATGTTCAGACAACGAAGGCAACTCAGATTTGTTTCCACTACATGCAACCACTTTGTAAAGCACAACTGCTAAACAATTTTGTGGATGCATTGGGAATCTTTTCATATTGCAGATTTGTTTTTTTAGAAGTGCAGTTTAATAACTTACTGTGGAGTTTTGGCCGTGATCTCCGAGGTTGGTTTTGGGGGCTAAAAAGCAGAATGAGTCAGGTCTTTTCACAGCTCATTTAAAAGAATGCTTTTGTTCCTGTTTCCTTTCCAAAGTCCTCTCTCCTCCCTAGCAGCTCCCCCTGTCTTTCCTACCTCTGCTCTCTTTGTAAATTCTCTAAATCCTTTCAGCTAAGGTGCTGAATTACAAAATTTGAACACATGAGTTTGAAAGCCTAGTTATAGAATTCTGTTACTCAGAACAAAGGCCAAACCATGCTGAAGTGACAGTGGAGCACCAGATACTCAGTGGACAGTTTCAGTTTGCATTTCTTTTGTATGTTTTACACCAAAGTTCTGTATTTATTGTTTCCAGGTTTTTACCTTGTGTATATATAGTTCAGATAATGTGCTATGTACTTTAAATTAACCAAAGCAGATCAGCCAATCAGACATTCATAATTTACTAGAAATCTGAAGCCGTTTCTATTTTTGCAGGAATGCTTCACTCATGGTAGAGAGAAAACCTTCCCCATGTTTCTGTAGCACCTGCAAAGAAATTGTTCTCTTGAAGCAGTTCAGCAAAAACTGAGATTTGCTGTGATGTAAATCTCTGAAGAGTTCATTCCCACAAAACAAGAGATAAACAAGAAAAAAAATCACTATGCAAAATCACAGTTCATAGTATTTTAAAAATATTTAGTCATTAAAAAAATTTAGTTTACCAGTGGTACTTGTTAATGTGAAAATGTCTACACTATATTTCCACACTTCTGGTGTGTAATAATTATAATTTTTAAACAGTCTGTTTAGATTACTTAACTGTTGCAGATAATTTAGGAACAAGGCATATAGTTGTGACATGTCTTAGTCTGGAAAGGATGTCAGCAATAGTAGAGGAATTTGCAGGCCTCCTTCACACTTGGTGTAGAAATTGTTCTATGCTATAAGACGTACACGCCCTGGCTTGAATGCAGCAGTTAAATAATCAAAGAGCAGCACACAGCCACGGTAGTGTAATACTTAGAGAGAATACCCCAATTAAATGTTTTGACATAGATCGCAGGGTTGGTTAATGGGAAGGTATGGTCCTTGGTTCTTCAATACTGCAAATGAGAAAAACAGTAATGAAGACAGAGATAAAATAGGAGGTATTTTTTTCTTTTAAAAATTCTCCTTTGAGAGAGGAGTCCTCATTCTGAGTGTATTTTACCTGGATTTTTTGATGTACGGTCAGTTGTTGAGCAATTGGTTGTGTCCAAACAATAGTAATTGGAAAGAGATATTCTCTTGAGGTCCAGGCTAGAAGGCTTTGGCAGCTGTTTATTCTGCTGCTCCTGTTCCGTTGTTGACTAAACTTCCCTTGCTCTGATCCTGCCCCTCCAGGTTCTGTTCTGTTTTGTGAACTCATAGTTCATGACCAGTTCCTGCCTGCCACCGAAGCTTTGAAGAACAGTGTGTGCAGGCTTGCTTTGATCTCAAAAATCCACCCAGGCTAAAATAATTTGGGAAAAAACAATGAAGAGAAGCTGACAGGGCTTTGTTGGCATAATTGTTTGTTTATTTATAGAGTTTTGTTCTATTTTAATGGAAGACAGCCTATTATGTAGTAATTAAGTATCTTATTACACAGTTTATAAAAAGAATGAGAGGGGAAGGCTGACAATATTTGGAGCACATTTAAGGATAGTTGGAGAGGTCCTGTGTTATATTTGATAACTCCTGTATTGTTTTTAAAAACACAACCACACAAGCTAATACACTCCCATACATTGTTAACCTTGGTGCTAAGTTGACTGATTTTTGGTCTGGGAGTCATAGCAAGGAGCTCTTTCCAATCCGTGTAGTTTATTTCCATTTTTGTCAGGATACACACCGAGTAAGCTTCTAGCCACCATCTGGTGATGTGTGTGAGTAGAGAGCCTCAGTGGCAGTAAAAGAGGCTGGCTGTGCCAAGGCTGTGACTGGGAGCTTAGTCAGAACATGCCAGCACCTGTGCAGGGGACTATTCTTATCAGCTGTGTCAGCTACTCTGCAAGGCTCCTGACTCGCGCACATTTTATACCTTTTGAAATGGTCCTTTTCTATTTCTTTGTAATAAAAAGTTTGGGTTTTTAAGTAATTTATAAACATCAGGAAGGCTTTTAAAATACATATTTGGAGCCGTCAGTGTTGTTCCTGACATTACAAATCCTGGGTTTATTACTTTTAAAGATCTTTATACTAATTGAATTAATTCATTGTGCATTTCCTGTCAGAAGTAAGCTACTGTAAAAAAGGTAATGAGAGGAAACAAGAAAAGGGTAACCTTTTTGTCCCTCTTTGCAGGCAAATGTATTTGAGCATCACTTTAGTATGTCATTGGATTGTTCCAGTCATGGTGCAGCTGAGATTTCATTTTATTAGTGATCTCTTTTTGGTGAGTCAGGATCAACTCTAATTTGGCTATTATTTTTAGCTACATACATTTGTGCTTGTGAGAGGTTGACGTACTTGTAGTCTGCATTGTCTTCTTACGGCTGCACACCCAGTCCTTGAAGGCCATTTACCAAGGGGTTTTAACCTTTCAGGTTTTTTTTTTTTTCAAAATAGGTCCATACATTTAGCAGTGATTAGTATTTAAAGCTCTGCAAAGGTGTCCAGGTTCCCTGACATGGAAGTTAGTAGGAATAAGTCATGGAATCATTGAGTGGTTTGAGTTGGAAGGGACATTAGATGCCTAAATGCTTTTGAGAATTTAAGGCTAATATGAGGAGATTGGGCTGATATTATTGTCTGATAAATTTTCTAAGCGTAAATAGCAAGCTTCCGTTTAGAGTCAGCTATCATTACATACTGTTGCACTGTAAAGGTTAATTTTCTCTGGTAATTAGTATGATAATAATCAGTTAAACAGATCTGAGATCTTGTTGCCAATGACGAGGTTCGAATTTCCTGTCCCTATTTTCTTTTCTGCCTTCCCCTTTCATTCTTTGCGGAGAAGAATCCATTTTTCTGGTGGTGCTTGTTTTCTCCTGGAATGATGAGGTCGTTAGGATGGCCATGGGTTCAGATCCATGCTCTTCAGTGCCAGGGAAGCTGGATCTGCATTAGCATGTGTGAGACACAGGATCTGCTGGCTCTTAGATCAGTATGTTCCATGAAATCTTTTCCCATTCGCTCCAGAGTAGATGACAGTTTCTGGGGGAAATTTCAAGTTTGTGATGATTCTTACAGAATCCTCACAGCCTTTCTACATCTGAGATAGAATGCTGATGGAATTATGGAGGAATGAATAATTTCAGTAAGTGTAGGTATTAAACAATGGTCAGAATTTGTCTGCCTCTACAGAGGGCTTTCATACTTCGTGTTTCTTCTACAGTTACTCTCTGAACATTGTGTTGAAGGGTTTTCTCCAGTCCTTCTCAGATAATACAGTAAGGCTGTGTTTGGGGGGGTTTGGTTTTGAGAAAGCTGTAATTCTGCTGCTGTGATAAAGACTTACTGCTCTGTGAATCACTGCATTTTACCTTTCTACTGAAGTGTGCATGCAAGCTACAAACATATATACATATAGTAGGTGTCAGTGCAAAAAATGTTGGTTATATATTTAGACCTTCCATGCTGTGTTTTTTCTGTAGAAGTTTGAACTGCTGCTCTCAGCTGTTACTTTGAAGTCTGCTCTTTGTGGTTGTTTCTTTCCCTCAGCCCTCTTGAGGAAATATCCAGGTAAATCTGTGCCGTTTCATCCCCACATCCTTTGTGCAGTGTTACAACTGAAATGTTTTAATCCTTAAATTAAGAAGAAAAGACCCTGAAATTTTCAAGTGATTTTGATTTTCTGTAATTATAGCAATGCATCTTGTGCTTTGTTCTTTTTATTTTCTTCAGATTCTGAGTTAGAAAAGGAAATTCTTGGAGAGACTGTACGCATCAGTTTGATAGAAGCTTCCAAAAATGTGAATATGCAGTACTGAGGTTGTAGGCACACACAAATAGTGTGAGTTTGTATTAGCAGTAATATCTTGGATGAAAAAATCCAACGTAGCTTAATTTAAGCATTGAAATGTGGAGTTAGGACCCCACTTCTCAAACATGATTAAGTAACCTCTATTAATTATGCTCTTGCAACTTTTTTTTTTTTTTTTAAATAATTTCTGACTCAAAAGAGGCATCGAACCCCTTGTTTCACTATAGGGTCCCCCCAGTGCAGTAACATGTCTGACTTTCAGTGTAAGACTTGGCGCCAGGGAAAGAACTAGAAGAATTTTAGTCTTGATAGTCTTTCTGGATGGTGTGTTAGTAACTTAATGTAGAATAGGTGGTTTTATAAGATGTTTCCTATTTTCAAAATGTGTTTTATTTTTAATGTTTTTGTTCTGAATAAATAAAATAGTTTTAAGGAGCTATTGGTCAGAATATAATCCTGAGAGAACAGTCAGAGATGCCATAATCCCTTTTTCAAAATTCATTACCAGTATATATTAAATGTTTTTTCCACTCCTGAAAAGGGGTGTTTGCCTTTAATTGTGGGAATAATAGAAATTGAGAGGAATGATGTCTGATGTGTTTGGGAGCATTAGTTTATGTAGTTCAACTGCAGTAATGAATGTGCCCTCTGTTTCCTTCCATAGCACAAAAAAAAAGAGGATCTTCAATATCTAAGAAATTGCCAGTGTAATTCCAGTCAAATTCTCAGTCTGGTCTGGAGGCAGAGTGTTACTGAATTTTTCATCAGTTAGGAACTGGAAGTTGGAGACTTTATTATGGTATCCTTCAGGGCAAGTACAACGGGAGTGGTGCAGTTTATGGCTTAAACATTACAGACCTTGTATCTGATGTGCAGTAATAGCTGTGATCACATAGCAAAGTTGTTTAAAAACAACTTTAAATGCTTTTAGTAACTGCAGTTCCTTTGAGTAGAAAATGTAATGATGGTTTTCCAGTTTTACTCTTGCCAAATACTGCCTTCAATACCTGCAGAGGGGAGGCAGAAGCACAAGAACAACCAATGAGGTGCTGATGTGACAACTGAGGGTAGAAATGAAAGATAAAAGAAGGAACTTCAGGTGAGGCAGAACACTTTGAAATGCATGCTAGTGGGAGTGGGAGTGAAAATGGGAAAGGTGGCAGTGCAGGTTGGTCTCTTTGTGCATAACTGGAATACTTAAGTTCCACAGAATTTTCCACGTAGCATGTAAGTACCTAGGAATGCATGGAAGCTGGAAAGGAAATAAGAGTGAAAGTTTGGTAAGAACGTGGTAGATGACTGTGAACTGCAAGTAAAGAAAGAAGGAGGCAATGATACAGATTATAGATGATAAATAAGGGGAGAGAAGATGATGGTTTAGAATTTTAGAGGCCAGAAAGTAGACGGGGAAAAAGGCAAGTTAATTTGTGTGTGGAAAGGGGTAGTGGAATTTTTGTGTTGTGAAATCAACAGAGAATGATAGGATTTCTGATACAGGGAGAACGTTGGCAAGGCAAGTGTAATTTGCCTACTCCTGTCCACTTGGGTTTGCTCTAAAGAGGAAGGTGTTAAGGTGGCTTGTTATCCTAAAGCTTTTACTAAAGTCACTGAGAAGGGTGCCAAGAAGATGAGGTAGGAGCTGGACATTTACTAAAATAGGTTATTTCATACAGTACAAGTTGGAGTGAAATTCAGATTTAGACTTAATTACATTTCTGTGTGTGTTATTGCAGTGAAGAAGGGAGAGTCCTCCCTGCTCAGGCACATTCAAAGGGCACTTAGCCATAATTGTATGGGCAGGGAATCGGGGATCAAGGGAGGATTTGAGCCTCTGTAGCTTCTTAAGAATTGGGAAAGTTAAAGAAAAAGCCTTTGCTAGAGGAGTAGATGGAGGAAACAAAAGTAATAATTGAAGATATAAGGACAGTTAAAATAAATTGAAAGGATACTTCCTGAAAAAGCTGGGAGATATGCCCTGTTTGCACCATTTACTTATTTGATTTTTCTTTCAACTGAGTTTTGTATGCTGCTAGGCCCTGTGTGGTCTACTGCAGAATTCCTTGGAGTGTTTGCTTCTAAGGCTGCTTTTTCCCACTAGCATCTCACTCCTCTTACCTCCAGATTGTCTTTAGTTTTCCTAACAATTTTTATTCTGAGTTATCTCCAGTAATGGCTCATGAATTAGATCAGGCGGGTGCAGCCTGTGATCAGACAAATTGTCAATTTTTCTGGGTATTGTTGGGCTATGTCCCTTTCTGTTGTAGACTTCTGGTGGTGTCTCTTCAAGCATCAGGCTCAAAACTGTGGTCAGTGAATTCTGTGGGGTTTTACCCACTTGTGTCTCAATCCTGGCTGTCCCATCGCTCTCTGAGTCCACAGAGAAATATTGATACATAGCAGTCTTAAAAATTAATAAAGCACATTCCTCACACTCATCCTGTGCTGTAGCTACTGGTGAGTGAAATTTGACATCTCCAATAAAAGCTTTGTAGCTGTTATGGCAGTGGCCGAGTGCCTGAATTTAGAATGAAATTGCAAGTTGTCTTGAATCTGTCCATGGATGAATGGCTGGGGAGAATTGGTTTCAGAATTTCCTCTGACTTGGCCAGAGAGGTTGGAACAGGGAACTGCTGTGTATGAACAGGTTTGGAGAGAGACCAAAAAAAAAGACAAAATAGCCCCTGGTTCCATCTGAGAATTGTGTGGGTTTGAGGGGCTAATGGTAATAAAAAAGCAATAAAAACCGCTACTTACGTTCTTACTAAGGAGATATGATTTTGAATACAGAAAAAGAACAGATCCATTGGGTAAGCAATTGCTGTTTTTCAGATTAGGTCCCCATGCCATCTGTCCTAACCCACATGAACAAATTGCCATTCTATTGAGAGTACATGGACTAGGTTTCAAGAATTGAATAAAATCTTGTAGTTTCTGCTATCCCACTTGAAAGCTCAGTGTTTCAATTTTGTAACTTGGGAGTCAGGTGGTAATAAACTTACTCTGTTTTTTTTGTCTCCTTCTGTTGTAAGAAATTGTTTCAGGGTGATTGTGTCAGAAATCTGTGGTTACTTTCAAGACTGTATTTAAAATGTAAAAAGTGACTCAAGAAATGGAGAAACAGAATAATAGAGAGAACTGAAAACTATATATAATTAGTACTAATATTAATGAAAATTATCCTATGATTGTGTAAGATACAGTTGGGGAATTGTACAAAACCAATGCAAATAATGTTACTAATATGTTCAAGTCTGACATGAAGCCTTAAATGGAGAATAATCAAATGTATTCAGAGATTTTTTTTTTTTAATTATAAACTATTCAGCATTTTTATATGTGACTTGGAGGAAAAAAAGAATCTCAAAAATCTGATTTGTGTTTGATTTAGAGTTATTGATAAATTTATCAAATGACACACTGGTGAGGTTTTATTCCATGAAGAGACCAGGAAAATGAGGAGGGGAAGTCTGGATCACTTGGTAAACGAAATAGAAGTAAAAATATACTTTTTTACTATGCTTTTAAAGTTCAGAGAATCACAGAATAGTTTGGCTTTGAAGGGACCTTTAAAGGCCATTTAGTCCAACCCCCCTACAATGAGCAGGGTAATCTTTGACTAGAACAGGCTTAATTAGGGCGTTCTTCATCATTGCCTGTGACAAAGGGGACAAAATGTACTCTTAATAGCAGTGTTTACTTAGCAGACAGAAGTAGAATAGAATTTAGTAGATGAAAATTGAATCTAAGGACATTCTGGGTTAGAAATAGAGTTGTTTTTTAATAGAGAATATAGTTAGGCATTTCACAAATGTACTGGCAGTTACAGTCAATCCTTCAGTCTTGAAAAAACTGAAAATTTCTAAATAATAGATTTTTTTAAAGCTGTGTCTAGCTCAAGTAGAAATGTAATTCAAGGATGTGCAGAGGCCTGGGTTTTATGTGGTCCAAAATCAATTACAGACATTTTGGGTCTGGTTTCATAATCTGCCTTGCTGAATCTACAGCGGACTGACTTCCTCACACCTTAAGGCACTTTTTAGCAGTTTCAGTTTCACTGCTGGCATTTTTGTGAAGGCAGCTTGGCAGTGCCTCCTTCATATTCTGCTGTATCCACTTCCTGCAGTGCTGAAAATATTTATGGTGGTTAACAGTGATAGATAACCAGCTTTATCACTGTTTGATAAAGTACTTATTGCTTACAAGTACAGTAATCAATTAATTAGCTCTTTATTATAAAGAATCCATTTCTCTGCGGTATTGACAAGCTGAGAGCTTTGTACCTGCGTGTCAGAGTACTCTTACAGCTTTGTTTTCATTATTTCTCATTATGTGGAGCTTGGGATAATGGTTACTGGCTGTCCTGAAACGGAGTCAGGATGATGAACTGCCAAGGGGGGGAACATGGACGGCATCTGTAAGGCATAATTGCAAATAAATCAATAACGAATGGCCCCTGAATGTGTTTACCAGTTCATTGTGGTGATGTATGGACCTCTGTAAACCCTGTGTGCCTTATAACAGTTATTGAGATGATTACAGCGGGTGCTTTGGCCCTGGCAGAAATTAGTGTATCCGGGCTACCGAGAATGTACACACAGTTTCTGAGCTTCCTGACAGTGCCTGAGAAGCAGAATAGTAATTTGAGGAAAAATGAAACTTGTTTGTTAATATTTGGAAAGTTAATGAAAGAACGGCAAAATTTAGAACTTATTTGCACCTCTAGCATCTCTGTTTGGATATTACTAGTGGTAGGGAGAGCCTTTGGGAGCTGATTTTTTTTTCTTGTTAGAAGTGCAGGTGAGATCATGTCAAAAGAAATCATTAAAAAAAAGAGATTTCTCCCACAGTCTTTCACAGTACATGTTTTGGGAATAAAATCAAAATGAATTCAGATGAGCTGTCCTCTGGAACATCTGTAGATTAATGGATAGTCTTGTATTGCTTATAATGAAGTTTGCTTGGAGAAAATCAAGAAAGCATCTAGATTTTTTACTTGATTCTACAGTAGGATACTTCTGTGGTAGAGAAATTAATATTAATCACTATGAAAATTTTTAAGAATACATATATAAAAAGACAATATTGTAACATATTTTGGACTATGTCAGAAAACTGTGAAGTAGCTCGATGTCTATCATTTATCAGCATTGCCTCTTTAACATGATGAATTGTGTGGCATATGCAGACTGTGCTGCTGTAGCTTAAAATACTGCTGATGTTTAATTGCACCATAATCAAAATCTAAATCTGTAAAATAAAATTATAATTGGAAGAGGTTTCTATATTTTATTGCACTGTTTATTTTAACATTGATAATAAATGTAGTTGCTTTCCAAACATAAACCTTTTAGAGGAAGGGATAGGGAACATCTTTGGGAATAGCACATGGTTATTTGTGACTTAGAAAAAAGCCATGCAAATCGATTGCATGCCTCATATCATGATAATTTATTTCGGCATTTTCACAGATGTTCTTTTACTTCTCCTTGGGAAATGATCAAGCTGAGTTTTGTAACAGTGTTTGCAGTTGTTCATGCAAGATTAAGTTATATACATAGCTGTGTGTACATCTCTATTGTATGAACATATTGTTTAATCATCTGTGAGACATATAATACTGTTTTGAAAAACAAACAGGAACATGTGCTGTTGTTATGATGTGGTGATGAGATGATGACGAGAATCAGGGCAACACACTGGAAATTACTACCAGTAAAATAATATTGAATTTATTCTTTCACATGTGATAAACTTACATTCCTAACTGCTGTTAATAGTAACCAGAAGTAGATACGTAAAATCTGGCCATATCAATACCAGTATAGACTTTGTATCTTAGAGTTGTAATAATTTTAAATTAAGAAATTAATTTCAAATGCACGTATTAAGCTCAATTCCCACCATGAGGGTGTAGTGAATTAAAAGTTGGATGATCATTATATCACTTTTTTGAGACTGTGGCTGAACTTAGCACTCAGAATTAATGTACGTTTGTGTTCAGGAATAATTTATTGTGACTCTTCATTCACCTTGTTGACTCTGCAGAGACTGGTCATGCAATTTGCTGTGACAGAGAAGAGTAATCAAAAGAAGGGGTTAAAATACGTTTGATGATGTAGCTGGGATGGCAGAAGTGTTGGAAGAAGGCTGCATGGGGTAGATACCGTTTTCAACACAGAACAGATCCTCAAGGAATGTTGGAGGTTTTTTAAGGATTGTTCCTTCTCTGGAGAAATTATCTGTTCATTTTTATAAAGCTTAAGGCTTTGTCTTCCAGTCAGTGTGGGTGCAGAGCATCTTAAACCTACTCCTTGTTCTATGGTCAGTCTTGAGCAGGGCTCAAGGAGCTGTTTTGTGTTTTTCTGGTCACAGAGTCCCAGAATGGTTCGGGTTGGAAAGGACCTTAAAATTCATCTCGTTCCACACCCTGCCATGGGCAGTGACACCTTCCACTATCCCAGGTTGCCCCAAGACCCATCCAGCCCGCCCTTGCACACTTCCGGGCTTGTCCTATGACTCCAAGTTCTCAGTCCTCTGGGCAGCAGTGCAGCTCATTGGGCAGCTGCCTCCAAAGCACGGATTATGTTCCAGTCCCCACATTGGAGTGTCATGTTCATCCTTTACAGCATCAGCCACAGCTGTGTTGCTTTAAACTGAGAAATGTGATTTATTTGGGCATTTGCAAGGAAGTGTTAAAGTTTTAGCAGAAGCTAAAACATTGCAGTAGTTTTATTTCTGTAGTGTTGGGCAGTATGCTTGGCATAGAGTAAGTTTTTTCATTTTATACTGTTACTTTCTGAAACAGTGGTGATAAAGTTAAACAAGCCCTAGTGCTGAAAACTGGAAGAAAGCTATTGCATTTCAGTGATGGATCTTTCTATAATTGTTATATTCCTCTTACTTTTTCAAACCTCTCTGATTATTAATCATATCTGGCTAATCAAATCTGGTTTTAACAGCTGCAGTAAAAGAAACAAAACTAGTGAAGTGCAGCAGCTTTAAGTTTATCCTTTTGATAGTAGGAAATAATTGCAGTGTATTTATCGATGAGTGCTAATGAGAGCTCTCGTCCAAAAGTGATTAAGTGTCTGTGGCACAGTTAGACATTGAGTGGTAGAGCTTTCTAGTTTTTTATTGCATAGGCAATGGCTTGACTTGATATGGGAGAGCCTTAAAACTGACATTGTCAGGAGCAATTTCAAGTGCAAATTTACTGTTAGCACCAGTTCACAGACTGTCTGAGGAGCTACACTAGCCCTGAATTTGAAGACAGAACAGTTTTACCACTGCTTTTTTAATTAATCTGACTTTTACTACCTATTACATATTATCTTCATGTTTATTTTATTAAAAAAAGGAAAAATTGTCAGGGTTATAAACTGAATAAGGAGGAGTTATGTGGCCACAACCTTTGTAGCTGAGTTTTATGGTTTTTATTAGCAAGCCAAGCAAGACAGAGCAGGCAATAAAAGTTTTACTACACTCTTCTGCTGTTGCTTTCAACTTCCTTTCCTTACATTTCAGATGTTTACAGAATAATTGTGGTCATGATTAGTATAGTAAAATAATGTGCAAATGTGTTGTATTACGGTTACTATAGACACTGGAGCATTTTGAAATTGAGCTGTTTCAGTATTAATTGTACAACAGTGCCTACTGACTATTTCACTGATGCATTATGTTCAGTGGGTGCACTAAATACCTTCATTTCTTTCATACTCTGCTAGAAAAGGATATCCTGTCCCTTCAATTGCAGAAAATATGAAAACAAAGTAAAATCATGCTCAGCTACTATATTAGATGTCAACTTTCTGTCACTCTTGCAGCAAAGCTTTTAATATTAAATACTTCCCTGCTTAGCATTTGTTCCTTCTGAAGCCACCTACCTCTAGTGCCCCAAAGCTGAGGAAGACTCAGAGAACAGACTATCAGGATTTTCTTCAGGAAAGAGGGAAACGGGAACAGATTGGAATCTTTCTTAATTTACTTTGAAGCTTTAAATAATTTTAAGTATAGTCAACAAAAAGTAAAATGGGGTTTGAAAATCTCATACTGTAGTTTGCCGTTTAAGTGTTTTTGCTTATTTGTTGTTTACTTTATATATACTTTATTTTTGATAGTCTGAGGAGCAAGATTCATTCATTGTCAGCAATTACAGCCAAGAGTATTTTCATTCTTACTTATACGTTTGTGTTTTAGGAATGTCTTGTTTATTTTCACTTTTTGAATGTATGGATTCTTAGTAATCCTTAAGTTGTTTTGAAAGTTGGGACAAAAACGGAGTGTAAAACTCAAGCCCTGTTGTGAAAACTATGTATTTAATAAGTAGTTTCTGAGTACACCTACTGATTTCCCTGGGACTGCTTTGATATTTAAAAACTAAAATATGGAAATTTCACTATACTGAAACATGTTTAAAATGAAAATAGACAAAACATGTTCTCCATAATGTAAGTGTATCAGATTTTTCAGGAAGAATAAGCAAAAAATTATTAAAATTCTCTGTAACTTTGAATAAAAAGAGAATTTCAGTGGTATGTCAGTACAGCTATCAGTGATTAGTGCAGTAGTCTTTGTAACTACAGAAAAACAGAGACAATGCTGATTCCTGGGTGAGAATTGAGACTAGAATATTTCCTGGAAAATATTTAGTGATAGAAGTTAGGCTGTCTTGCCGAGTCTTGGACATAGACAGTAGCTGTGCCCTAAGAAGAATTTAATTTTCATTACTTCACGTTTCTGAAAAAATGTCTAGTATTTGCTTTTTAAATTGAATGTATGGATACACCAGCACCTGTGACCGTGCTCCTTGTGCATGTCTGAACTGCAGTCGTAGAATGTCCTTGACAGCTTTCAAATTGGAACTGCTGATGATAATGGTCATTAATTTTTGCGAAAAGAAAAGGTTGCTCCTTCTCCTCCCTCACTGGAAGACCTTGAATCACTAATTTGCTGTCTGATGGGCTTTGCCTCACTTAAGATTGCACTCTTTTCTTTCAGAATTAAAGTAGCAAGGTTTGAGCTTGTTCATGGTTACGGAGTGAAGCTGCTTCTTCAATTGACTTCAGTTTTTAACATCTGAGTAAGGAGAAACTTAACACTGCCTGCAATAATGATATAGACAAGGCCAAGCTGTGATTTAGACAAACTGATTTGGATGTTTTCTATTAAACTCGACTACATTTTTCTCAGCTGTGAGATGATTTAAATCAGTTCCACTTATCTATTCATTGCCTTCTGTATGTTTTGACAAATGAGTCTCTTGTGTCTTTCTCGAGGAAAAAGAGAGCTGTATACTTGCTCTGAAGAGCCCTGCTATTGGAAGAGAAAAGGCAGTCTTACTGGAAAAATTCAGGACATGACAGAAACGAGATATTTCTAATAGCTTTAAGGGTAAATTTTCTTAATTGCATGACAGTTTGCATCAAGACAAGGTTTTTTTATCCTATAAGGGAAAATTGAGGAATGGTTTGAGAGTCAGAAGATATGAGTTCAGTTTACAAGCTGTCCTATAGAAATTCAGTTTGATCTGGGGTAAATCACTGAATCCTCTTATGGTTCAGGCTCTTAAATTAAAAGGGGAAAAAAACCAACCAAAAAATCCCAAACAAAAGAAAGGCAAGCTCTTCTCTTCTGGTTTGTTTTTTGTATATGAACATGTGAGGTCTTAAGGCATGAAATGCCTTTATGACTTCACACAATCCTGACTTCTGTAGTCTTTTGTCTTCTGATATTTTAGACAGCTGTGGAAATACTGTGTGTAAATGGCCCAAGAATCATGGCAACTTCTTATGAGTGTCTGATGGCTGCAGCTGTAATTTTAGATAATAGGGGGAGCGAACTGTCAAAGGGACAGTTTAGTCAGGGACCAGGTACCATTTACCATTGTCAGTGACTGAGGACTTGCATTCAGAAGGGTTTTGGTTCATAGAGATCCTTCCTAGGACACTCTTTTGAATGTTCTGTTCCTTGCCTTTGATGATAGAGTAATAGGATATTTAATGTCACAGGCAGGAAGGGCAGTACTTCCTCTTTTATATGGATGTGAGAGAGAAGCTTGGTAGGTTTTAATTTTTGTCATAGTACAAATGTCTCGTACATAGCAGAAAAAGGAGTGAACAAAACCACAGTGTATTGCTTTGGCTCCTTAGCACTCAGGATATTTCCCTGAATTTTGGCTTGCACATGGCCCTTGCCAATGCTGAATGAACATCAGACTTTGCAGTCAATGCTTGCAAAAGTTTCACGAGCCTTGTTATGCAAGGTCTCAACTTGTGTAATGGATTCTCTTTTACCCTTAGGATTTAGCAATTGGAAATAATAGAATAAGAATTAAATAATGAAACTTGGTTGCCTAAATTTGTTAGGGGAGGGGAGATGTCTTCATATAAGCGTTATTGAGCACTTCTGTTGTAGCAAGTTTTTAGGATAAAAATACCCCATTTATTCCCCAGTGAGGAATATTTGTATCTGGGGAAAAAAGTCACACTGTGACTTCTACCTGGTGTGTTCTGGGGAGCTACTGAAAGCAGCATTTCATCTGGCCGTGACAAGTGATACCACTGTTCATGCCGGTGGGAACCATAGGTGTGAATTATCTCAACTGAGGCCAAGTCTCCTGCTCTAGTTGAACACAGGATTACCACTGCAAGGGTGGAAAAGCTACAGTTTCAGAAATATTTCAGATCCTCACAATGGAGTTATAGAAAAACTAATATTTTTATATTTTTCTCTTTGTACTTTATTTTTTGAATGTTTCAGCAATCATTTACAGCACTATCTCCTGAAGTAGTATCTGGGGATTTTTTCCTACTGAAAAATGCAAGACTTTCTGTCACTTCTGTTCAGAGAGCCTTGTCTTTCCTAGGCTTGTTTCACTCTGAAATGAGTAAGTCTGGTAGCATTTACTAATTGGTTGTGTTCCATAAAGTGAATGAGAACAATTTGTAAAAGCCATGCTGATTTTATGCCTTTGTTATGTTATAATCCTAGTTGTTCAATTTGTAAACCTTGAAAGGTGGAACTTTGTAAGACGAGGAGTACAGAAAGCTTCTAAGAGTTGCACAAAGGCAGTGACACATATTGAGACTACATGTACCTTTAGTTAATATCTTGACTCATCTTGTTAGTGTGCGTGCATAATAAATACTGCAGACATTAATTGTTCCTAAATTTGGAAAATATATGGATTTTTCTTGAAACTGGCTTCAGATATCTTCAAGAATGTTATGGCTGAGACACAGTCAGAACTTGATATGCAGTTGTATAAAAATGCAGAACTTTAGCCACAAACACATTCCTTGCTGGATTAACAATGCCAGATTACTTTAATCTTTATTCTTTATGTATTTGTACTTTACATACTTATTTCCTAATTCTGAATGTTCCAGATTTATTACTTTCATTTTTTCCCAAAAGTAGGTATCTAGCTAGTATCTGTGTTAAGCAAAGGATGACTTTGATCATTTGCTCTCCATGATTTCCAGATTGTCTTCCTCCCCAGCCAGAGAAGAAAGACTGTTGTCTGATACTAGTCAGTATTGAAAGTCCCTACTGTTCCATGGATTTTGGAGAGGTTTTGTTAGGCTGTGCCTGGGATTGAACTCACAGTCCACTGCAAAATATCTTCCAGGTCTTGGGTCTGGAATAGATGTGCTCACACTGATCATTAAGTCATTAGCTTAACGATCTTCATAAGTTTGGCTTGGGTTAATAGCACCCTTGTAGGAAAATGCAGTGTGTGGAGCTTCTGAAATGGAAGAAAAACAGATACTCTTTTGCTACTTTGTGGTTGTGAACTTTGCTGTATGGTCATTCCTACAAATTATCAGGAAACAGGATGGCTGCTATCAAGTTTAGTGCAAACAGATACTAAAAAGACTTAGTGGTTATCCCTGCTGGGTGTGTGCATTTTCAGATTAAAATAGAGAGATTTTATTCCCTCCTTTATCTTCGTGTTTGATGGGCATTTTAAAGAGTACCGCGATTTCAGTCTCCTTTAAAGCTTCTCACAGCAGGATGTCTTAAAATGTTGCAAACAGAAACCATCAGCCGGGTCTTCAGCCAACTGTGGTGTCTTGGGAAGTGGTTCTGTAATGGCTGGTGCAGTCCTTAAAATATATTGTGCACAGTTACCCTCCTTACATTCTTTAATGACAATCTATTTTTAATAAAGCTATTTAGCTTGGTTAATTAGAGTTAGTAATAAATCTCCTAGTCTGCTGATTAATCTTAGGAAATATCTTAGACCACACCAATGGAAAATGAGGCTGCAAGATTAGCTACACATATTTTGACTTTTTATTGGCATTATACTTACAAGAAAGGTCTTTTGAAGAATACAGCAGCTTTGCCTCTGGATGCAGCTCATGGAGCTAACCTCCCATGGAAAATAGGGATAGAAAACAAATAGGCCATGGAAAAATGGAAAATAACTCCTGCCAGTAGTCTTGCAGAGGGGTTGATATAAACCTTCCTTCCCAATGTCAGGCCAGTTATCTTAAATAGTAGGAATATAATTTGAAAATAACTAATTATTAGTGTTCCGTTGTTCTGCCTGCAGTCAGCTTTAAGAATATGTATGCAAAATTAATAAAATCAGGACAGCAGCGATTTTAAAAATTAAGAAAATTGAATAGAGGAGAAAAAAGAGAGTGGAAAATAAGATAAATTTGTTTTTTCAAAATAGTAATATAAGAGATACATTGTGTGAAGTTATGCAGCATTTCTGAGAATTAACGATTTTGGTTTTCTGCAGGATTCAGAATTCCCTGTTGATCCTGAAGGAACCCTAGACTTTGAGCATGCTAAAGAACACACTCAACCCCTGAAATCTGGACAGTATCAACTGAGCAGCATTGTGAAGGTGCACGACTTCGCAGTGAGCTGGTAGGAACCATGAACAGTACATTAATTTTATTATGTGCGTGTGGAGTTTTATTTTTCAGCAGGTCATTGAGAAGCATTTGCTGTAAGTAAATATCTGAAAAGTTACTGGGAGCAGTCAGGGGGACTTTCTATCTGAAGGATGTGAAAGTGGAAAAACTGATCATGACATGCAGTGGGAGCATAAATACAGTAAAACACCTGGGCAGAACTGTTTATTGAGATTCATCTTTTATGTAGGAAGGATGGGATTTGGTTAGTAGATATAAAAACAGAAACCAGAGATGACTGTAAACTCAGGTTCCAGGAAACTGAATTATAGTGCTGAATATTTTTGCAGTTTGTATTTGATTGCAGTTTATTCCCCTGGGTCAAAAATCAGAAGAGTTTAAATTTAGATCGGCTTGTAAGCAATGACATTTCAGGGCTTGCTAGCTGCAGCTGAGGAAGAATGAACCTAAAAATATTTTTTGAAAAAGTTAAAGTTCATAGCAAAGTTCTGACAATTGTGACATATTGACTAGCTTTGAATATATTTTTAAATTAATTAAAAATCTTTGTACATTTAATAATTATAATGCAAAGGTCACAGACACTTGCTTTTGGTCACTGCCCATATTTTGCAGTAAATAACCACCATAGTGCTGTGAGCTTTGGCCTCCCTGAACAGGATTCTGCTTAGTCTCCCAGATGCTCGATTTTGGTTTTTTGTCTGGTTTTGCATAACTTTTTCCCAAATTGTATTGTCATATTGGTCTAAGTATGAAAGAGAGCTTGCAGCTGGTGTCTCTTGTGCTGCTGCTTGGAGGAGGCAGTAGCAAATCCACCCAAATATTAGTGGGTTCTTTGGCTTCTCTGAAGGACACCAGGTTCATGAATACTGTGTGTTTAAAAAAATACAAACCAGCAAGAAAACACTTCCAGCAGGAAGACACTTCCACACTGGGCAAGATTTTCAGTGAATCAGGTGGAATAAACATCCAACTGTGACCCTTCCAGGCTGCAGCAGCACAAGCTGTTCGTGTATCACAGGCTGCAGAAGGCGAGGCTCAAGTCAACATTCCCTTGTTATTGTTTGCCTTGATAAAAGTCTGCCTCTACATGTAGAGAAAGCTGAGTTTGGGATGCAAAGTACTTCTGAATGTTGTTACAAACTACTTGTGAATCTTAACGTATTCAATATGTAACTGAAAGTATTAGAAGCTCTGACCTAGTCTGGAAAGGACATCTCTAACAAAGTTTTTCCATTATTTGGTAGCTGAACAACAACAGGTAAATATGGTCATGTAAGACTATTCCTTGTTTTCTTTATCTTTCTCGAATTATATTTTTATATCATTTCTGTAGATCCTTATATCCAGTGCTTCTAGTTATTGCTAGCAGAGATACTTAATGTGCTGGGAAATTCTAAGTATTTTTTGCAATTGATAGCTGGATATCACACCTTAAGGACACAGTGCCACTTCAGCAACCAATTTTCTAAAATAAAAATAAATTGGATGTCTTTAAACTTACTTGGAAACACTTTAGAACTTGCTTGGAGAAAGAGCAACTACACTGAAAGAAAGCTGCCAGAGAGGATGTGTATTTAATTTTATATACTGAAAATATGACATTGACTTTCATGTAAAGATGTTCCTTTAAAGAAAATGAGAGTCTGGGATAATGCTCTGAAATTAACTGAAATGCTTCTTTTAAAAATGTGGTTATGTAAAAGCAAGTAAAGAACAAAAGAATTTTAAGATGTGCTTGGAACAATGTAAACAAAGCAACTGAACTTTTCATTTGCTTAAAAAAAATCTCTGTGTACATGGGGGGGGCAGTTTCTACACAATTATCTGTGTCTGAAAAAATTCCACTTAAAACATATTTCACTTAACAATTTTTTTTTCCTATCTGAATACTGCTACTTAAAATCAGCCTTTTTAAGTGATGGAAAAGAGAGACCGTCTTGTTATTTTTGTTAATGCTAAAGGCTCTGTGGTAGCCTGCTTTGCCTTTTTTTGACAGTGTTTCCTACAGCATTTTTTTTAACACCCTACTCAGTTTCAAGCAAGTTTGACAGAGGAACAGCAGACTCAGGAAGTCCTGAGGCTCCCGTGTGTTTCAAGAGAACAGATCTCTGCTTTTAGGACCCTGTTGGCTGCAGGTGACTGAGAACTCAGAGAAAAGAGAAGTTGCAAATTTTTGGGGGGAAGAGCTGCAAATGGAGCTCATACCTTATTAGATGTTATAGGATGCAGTCTCAAGGCACACAGGTAGTGCACATAGAGCCTGGGTTTTTAGTTTGACACAGCAGCTATTCATTTCTGAATCTGGTTTTCCAAGAGGTTATTAAATGCATTAATCAAGATTTTTCAGAAAAGAATGACTTAGATTAAATTATCTGTGTAGGGAATTAAGTAAAATTAGCCCAGCTAAAGAAATTCTGAATTTTCACTAAATGTATTTCTAGTAACTATAATTGTCTATCTGAGTTTACAGACACAAGGGAAAATCCATATGCACTAGATGAAAATTAATTTTTTGTTGTAGTTCATAGGATAGATGGAAAACATTCTGTTGACTTAGGAGACCAGATTTTTCTCACCAGAACGAGTATGTCAAAAGGACAGAACAGAATCTGGTTTGTGTATGGGTATTGCTGGGTTCTTTAACATTTCCTTAGAAACTGGAGCACCTGCAAATCCAAATTCACAGTTTACACAAGCTCACATAGATTAGTTCCTCAGACTTTCATCAGTATTCATTGAAATGCATGTTAGTCGAGGGGAAGGAAAGACCCTTGGGAAACCATGTTTATTTGCTGCTAAGCGGAATGATTCCCACTTTTCAAATCATCACATGGGCATTCCTTTTCTGCATTAAATTCACATTGCTCCAGTGTCCTTTTAAATATCCTGGTGAATCTTACTGTGCCTACAAGAAGCACAGTAATCAGATCTACAGTGGCTAAAGGATCTTCCTAATCTTACTTGTCCACTTTCTCCCTCACTTGCTTCCTGCATCTTTGCTGTAACCTTTTGTATGGTTTCCCACGGAAAGTACCTCTGCAGTCTGTGCATGCTACATCAGTCGTGGTTTATCTTGTCTTCACTTGGGAAAAGAAAGATGCCCACACAAACAGTGTTCAGTGCATTTTGAATGTTTAGCACAGCGCTGGAAACCAGGAAACCAGAAAAATGTCAGATATTATTGTGCAGAGATGATTACCCAAGATGAAACTGAAAAAATAAGCAGTAATCATCTTGCGTTTTTTGGTAATTTTTTAAGATGTCATGGTTCCTTCCTTCCTTCCTTCCTTCCTTCCTTCCTTCCTTCCTTCCTTCCTT
>VZTI01002730.1:499193-643700 GCA_013397865.1 Struthidea cinerea
CCCCCCCCAGAGGTTATACTCCTCCATTTAAATCTTATTTCCTGTTTATCATTGGCAGTCTCTGCTTTGATGCAATTACTCATAATCAGAAGTGCCATAGAATCTGTAAATATATGGCCTGATGTAGGTGCCAGGGGGCATTTGCATTAGATGTTAGGAAAAATTTCGTCACTGACAGGGTGGTCAGGCACTGGCACAGGCTGCCCAGGGCAGTGGTGGTATCCCTGGAAGTGTCCTTGGAAGTGCTCAGAAGAAGTGTAGATGTAGCACTTGGGGACATGGAGTAGTGATGAACCACAGTGGAGCTGGGTTGGACTTGCTGATCTTTAGAGGTCTTTTCCAACCTTTAGAGATTCTGTGATTCTATGTTTTGAATGGATGTTTTACCTACTAAGTGTACCTGCATAAACAGGAAATGTATATTGTTCTTGTTTACATGTAACCTGATGTTCTCAAATCCTTTATCCTTGTTTGATAGTTTGTAAAAGAAAAAGATTAAAAATTCCTAATGCTCTGCCTAGGCACAGTAAAAATAAGAAGGTGGAGATAACAGTAAAGAAAAGCAAATACAAAATGTTTAGTGATTATCTTGCATTTCCTGATTGGCCCAGTAAAAGTTAACTTTTCAATAGGGTCTAATTCATCATTCTATCTTACTATACTAGTTTCCCCAATTTTTTATCAGTGGATTCCAGAGAAGATTTTAAAAACTTATCTCCTTGGGAACCATGCAAATTGACTTGCAGCATAAAACGTGTAACTGAAATTAAAGGCACAACCTTGTAGAGCCTTGTGCCAAGAGATGGAGGTAAGAAAGTACTGCAGAACCCCGGACTCTCCCTCTTTAGTTCACATTTATCACTTTTTCTCCTTAACACCTGAGCACATATGTGCACACAGATGCACGTCCACAACACACAGAGGAGCCAGCTTTGAAGGGAACAGAATACTTTGAGTGTTGACATGAGGAGATTCTTTTGAAATAGATTATAGCCTGAAGTTTGCTATAAAATGGGTGGAATTGGTGTGCGCTGTCTTCCATACCAATTGGTATGCGCTGAGTTCCAAGTTTTCCATTGACTTGGTAAAGTGGTGGGGCACAGGGAATTTGGCAGCGTGTGTGAAGAGCAAGGTGTTTTGTTCTGTCAGTCAGATTTGACACCTGCTCTGTACTATGTTTTGGTCCTTTCTAGATATAACTCCCAATTTTCTTTTTCGTTCCCAGACTTTGGCTTAGAGTTATTTGTGGGAAGAGCAGGACATTGAAATTGTGTTGTGTGTAAACGAAGTAGCAGAAGTAGCACAGATGACTTTTAAGCAAACATCTTGGTAGTTCTTTTTGTTGCTGCTCCTATTTGCCAAGAGTTCTGCATTAACATCTCAGAGCAGCTTTGTCATGGACTGTCTTGTCACTACCCTTGATATTATTCTCTGTGATGCCTGTAGAGTTCTGACAACAGTCACCCTGATGGTTTGCTGAGACTGCTGCCTGTCAGACTGACAAATGTTCTCTCCCTTTTTCCTGTGTTCTGCCCATTTGTTTCCATCTCTCTGTTGCTTTAGAGCTGGTGAAGTAATGTCATTTGATTCTGTCTCTGAACAATCCAAGCAAAATAGGGTCTGTCTACCAAGAGGTGATCAGTCATATTAATCTTTGTGTCCTTGTGTAACACAAGGCAGGAAAGAGGATTCAAAGTCCAAAGTTCATGAGGAAATTTCCTGTTGAAGAATTTACTGAGGTAAAAAAATCCTTACTAATTATTTAAACCCTCCTCTTGTCTCCTAGGGCATTAGAAAAGATGTTTTTTTTAAATGAAATTACATTTTTCCATTAACAGTAAAACTTTTTAATTGTGCCATCATGTGCTGATTTCTTGCATGACTAGCCAGAGTGAATTGGAGATCTGCATCAGCAACATGAGCTGCTGCTTAATTTTCCTACAGAAATTATACCTGTTTTTAAAGGAATATGACATACAGGCATCTCTCGTATGAGGAAAGTCAGAGAGAGCTGGGGCTGCTCAGCCAGGAGAAGAGAAGGCTCAGGGGCAGATCTCATACATCAGTGTGCACAAATATTGAAGAGAGGGTGCTGGAAGGTGCCCATGAACACACACATTAGTGTGTATAAATTAAATCTAATAATACTCACAAGTATATATGTGCTGTTAATTTTCACATCTGCTGAAGAAATGTAGATGGTGAGTTGCAGGATTGGATTTTTGTATGTGCTGAAATATTCAAATAGTCAATTTGGCCTCTTTTGAAATATTCAGATTCTGTGGCTTTTCAAAAATAAAAGCAATATGAGTGGAAGCTTGGATTAATCTTTGTCTCCTTGTATATATGACAAGAAATTCCTAATTCTCATGTTTTATTTCCATCTCTCCATTTGATCAGCCTTTGAATATATTTGAAGAAACTAATGTTAGAGATGGTTAAATGTAAAATTAACAAGTCACTTGGTGCATTTTCCATGACACAAGGGACAAAACCCAGCAGCTCAGCCTGGGTCACTCTGGCAGATCAGTCTGTACACTTGCAGTAAGGGTTTTTTGTGATGTTTTAAACACTTAACTTTCCCAGATAAACCTGTCAAGTATTTTAGCATCAAATTAATGTTGTTAATGAATTTTTTATATCTCTCTTTGCAATATAGAAAATTCAACTACTTTCCTTTGAAAAATTCTTGCATTAATGCCTTTTTTTTCTACCCATGACTGGCCTTTATGAGTAGTATGAAAGTGTGTTTAAACTGCACATGAAGTTCTTACCCTTCTGGAAAGAACAAGTGACAGATAACCCTAAAGCCTCCAAGTGTGGGTACACTCCACATCACTTACAGAGTTTGGGAAGAATGCACTCTGTGTGTGTGTGCCCTGCCAGCCTCATGCATGTCCTTATGTCCCCAGCAGTCCTGTGAGACAGCATTGTGAAATCATTCCTGCAAGATTGCCTGAGTGGAAGATCCAGAAATTAAATTCATGTCTTCCGAGCCACAGTTCAGTGCTTTAACCCTCGATGTCAAGAGTATCACTGTTTTCTATACACATCAAGTTCTTAATTTCTGTCTGCATTAAGGCCGATGTTGTAATGGGGAGATTGTTGCACGGACTTACTGTACAGGCTCAGCTTGGGCACAGTTTATGTGGAGGGAGCACTCAAGAGGAAAATGTCAGATGTAGTTTAGCTCCCTGTAATGCAGTTTAATAGAGAGGAAAAGTGAGCTTGCCGTGAATAATCAGTGAGAACTGTGTGGATCACACTTGGATAAGCTCTGGGAGACCTTTCTGCCGTGGCAGTAGGAATGCAGAGCTCCTGGCTCCGACCCTCTCGCCCTCCTTTGGAGCTTTTTCAGTCTAACACAGCAATAAGAAGGGAAGTGAATGGTTCCCCTGGCTCCACCTTTCCCTCTTTCCCCACAGGCTTTTTCCCTGGTAAATGTTCCTTCCTGTTCACCTCCAAAGCTTTGGGCTATCAGAGACTTCAGAAGCCTTTTTGTTTCTCACTAGCTCTGTCTGCAGCTCTGGCCACGAGCGATGGCTCCTGAGGGAACGCCTTGGCTGGGGCTGGAACAGGCACTTTGAAACAGTAGCAGCAATAATCTGAGGGATAATCTCAAGGCATGTTGTGATTTTATGGTGCACACATGAAAAGAGCTGGGTATCTCTGGAATTTTATTAGTGAACAAGCATCTTTACCAGAAAAAAAAGGACAATTTTTAGGCAAGGTCAACAGAGGGAAGGCATATAATATATTTTCTTTTTACCAGCTATTGTCATAGTTATTGAGCAGCTTTTGCAGAAGAAGTACTTGTTTGCAAAAAAAAAGATTGTAAGAAGATATGGTCGTAACTTTACTGAGGCTTTTGTATATTCTCCATAGAGCAAAAGGTGCAATGCCTGGACACTGTCAGCTCTGCTAAATTGCTTGGCTTTTTCTTGTTATTCTCAATAGTCTGTGGACAGAAAACGGTTGAAGAGATTGGGTTGGTAATTTTCTGATAAGTGTTTAACTGAAAGCAATCATCTTGTGGTGATCTGACTATTCTGGACTCCAAATGCACTAAAACCTCAATATTCAATTGACGTGAGCAATATTCTCAGGCACAGGGTGGGATTGTTGGGGTGCCCTGGGCAGGGCCAGGAGCTGGACTGGAGGATCCTGTGGGTCTCTTCCAACTCAGGATATTCTATAATTCTGTAATTCTACATTGAACAGATGTATTTTAGCAAAAAATAAAAGAAATGGTTTTGGCACTTGTCACATGGGCTGATAAACTAACTAGAGACAGTTTGAAAACAAGTTAGCATATAAATATATCTCATGAAGTGTGAACAAGATGTTGAGATTTTCTTGAAGTATATTTGTGAGCTTTAAAAAGATACTAATTTGCATGAAGGAATTAATATCATGGGGGTTTTTGTAAATTTTTTTTTTTTTTTTAGAAAAGAAAAAGACTATAGGATTTCTAGAAGGTGACTAATGTGTGTCATGACACTTCTTCCACTTTGATACAATTCTAAATAATTGTCCACAGAAAGATCCTCATTGAAGTTGCAATACTGAATTTTTCTTGTAAATTGAAAAGCCATTTACATTTTTGTTATACATTTAACACCCATTAAGAACTACTATTTGTCAAGAAACAAATACTTTCTTTAGGATGGTTTTGATTTCATACCCCAGTTTTTACATTTTCTAGTATTTGGCAATGAATATTTCCACGTAAAGAAATACATATCTTTGGGAAAAATAAATTTTTTACAAAGTAGAGTCTGTAGGCAGTCACAGCAAGGTATGTGTACAATTAGCCCACAGATAAGTGGTTTGTTTTCTGGGAAGGTGAGGAGCATTGTGGAGTGCTTTTTCTGAGAACCAGAGAGCGTTCAGGGCATAATATATTGTGGTAGAGAAAAAGGAAGAGGAACCTAATAAAAATATAAGGCCAAATTAAAAATATATTCTAAATGCTTACATAAATACAAGAATAATGCATAATGTCCAAAAATCATCTGAAGGAATATGTAAGGTTGCTCTTGCTGAGTTTTAATGAGAAATTTTATTTGCCAAAGCATTTAATACACTGCAATTAATACCATAAGGCACTTTTCATTCTTTGATTGACACTATCCTGTAGAAATTGTAAATTGACTTATTAATGCTTGTGATCTTCCCTTATTCTCAGTCTGACCTATGATAAGTTGTGCATGTATTACAAACCTGCTGTACTAATGATTCTTTATTGTCTGGGGTAATGGAAACTGAAATCACCTGCCACTCATTTCTAGACCAGTTCCATAACCCAAATGTAAAATCAATGAAGATTTCGGGTATTTATGGTTGCAGTGATTTAGAGATACAACACTAACACAGAGGTTCATAAAGGTGGCAGTTTCCATTTGTGTAGCTCTATTTCCTAATCCCTGTGGTGTAGGAAGTCTCATATCAGTGCTTTATCTTACAGGATGTTAATAGCTGTAGTTTAAAAACAAATCCTCTGTTGATTTTTTACTATATAAATATTTTTAAGTGAGATTTTCAATTATTAAAATGAGCGTAGTACTTGAACTATAGTAGCTGCAGTGTCTCTGAAAGAATGCAAGACAAATATAAGAAATTCAAAGAAGAAAGTAGGTGTATTTACTCTTGTTTGAGTGAGTAACTGCACAGCTGGCCAGAAGGAAAGGAATTATTAGATTGTGGACAGACTTGCTGCATTGTTGAATAAAAGTTCCTAAGTACAAAAGAGCAATAAGGAGAAATACCTGTGAAAGCTACAAGAATGATACCGACCCTCCTAGTGATGATTTCCAGTTTATTCCATTCTGATTTCAGTATTTTTGTGGCAAATTCTGAAAGTGTCAGTATTGACACACTTGGAGCTATGCAACTGGTAAGATTGACAGAAAAAGTAAAACTTGAACTCAGTTTGAAAGGTGAAGTTTTTAAAATGTTGAAAAGCATGTTCAACTCCCGTGGGAAGAGAGTGAATTCCCCTGGGTTTGCCTTGAAATGTTGAAGCTGAATTTTAGAGGTTTGTTGGCCTGTTCTCACCACAATTCCCTCCATGTTCCTCTACTTGTGATTTCAGTTCTTAATCTTGCAGAACTATCTCCCTGGAGAATTTCTGGCACAAAAAAATGTCCAGATAGAATTGGTCAAGAAATCAAGCAATAGAGAATCCTGTATATTTGGAGTGCTTTGCCAATGTCTGCCTTTATTAAAAAAAACTTTCCAGTAGCTTCACTTCTGTACCTGATACTCATTTTTCTAGCACTATTTTAGGCCAGGATACCCGTTAGTTAACAGTACCAGGAATTCAGTAACAGACTTTTAACCCTTGGTTTCGATGGAGACGCCATAAAACCCGGAGTCTGTGCAATGTCTGTAGCGATACTTTTGTTGTGTTCCCCCTGGATGCCAGGAGGGAGGGTGTGTCCTTTTGCTGGAGCAAGTCCTTAGGAGCTGCTGGAAGATGCACGGCAGTGGTGAGCTATGGTTATGGGTTTGTTTACTGGATAGACTTTAATTGCTGCTGTTATAATTAATTAGGACTGGCGTAAAACTTATGTGAGTGCCATAATTAGATCGCATTGGTTTGTAGTTTTCTGCCTGCACTAAGTTCTGTGCAGATCAGCTAAGGAGTAAGGGATCCCT
The DNA here is from genome assembly GCA_013397865.1 of Struthidea cinerea. Lineage (NCBI taxonomy): Eukaryota > Metazoa > Chordata > Aves > Passeriformes > Corcoracidae > Struthidea > Struthidea cinerea. Next base: position 505,854 of record VZTI01002730.1, read on the forward strand.
AACTAGGGATTTGGGAGCTGTGAAAGGGAGCAGATGTACGGCAGTAATAATCTTACTTGAATATTTTCACTAACACGCAAATTTTCAGGGGCCGTGCTCGACTTCAGGGACAAACTTTCTATATCACGTAAATGATCAAATTCTAATTCAGATCCAGGTTTCAGCAGCTGCTCTGCAGGTATATAAACAAACATCCATATTGCAGAAGAACTTTCCTGTAGAGACTCAGACAAAATGACTACATTTCCTTGGGGATGCTCAGCATATTCTGAAAACTTCATCCCAATTGTAGATGGTGCTAAAATTTGAAAATCTGTGGAGTTTTTAGTTCAGTCTTAAACTAAATCATTAAATTCATGTTAAGATTTTTCTGTCATCAGTTTAGGACAGATGAGGTAAGTGAGTTACAAATTGCTTTTGTCAAACCAGACGAAAGAACGTCTTGATTTTGATTTTACACTAATTGATACTAAATGCTAGAATAGTACTTGTCAGATTTTCTTGGATCTCTTTCTTTCCTTGTTTCAAAACAATTAGATTTATAACGCTAACTTATAATCACAACAAAACTGATGGAGATTTCAGTTTCCAGGCTCTGGGATGTAAATGTTGGCATTTGAAATAAAAATGTCACCCAGGTGAATGTCTGTCTAAGGCTGTGATCATCCTTGTTTCCTTGTGAGAGCTCAGAGTCATGGAAGTTAATGGACTGCAACGTTGGAAACTGTTCTTACATTTATCAGGGCTATTTCCAGACTGAGCTTCTGTTGATATTTATTTGTTTGGGTTTGTTTTTTTCCTCAAAAATAAAACCATCTGTGTGTGAAATGGCATGTTTTAGGCACAGGGTGTCCAAAACAAAACAAGTTTGTTTTATTAAAATTTATAGTTTGTAGTTGCCCACATAGCTGCAGACAGTGTTTTTTATCTTGCTTTTTTCCAATATTTTGATTTTAAAATTCATTCAGAAATAACCTCTATTTTGAATATTTTCCATTAATTTCTTGTATTAAAAAGAGCAAGCTTGTGCTTTGCTGTGAGGGGAACTTCCTTTATTGAAAAGTTGTCATGTAGTGCACAGAGAACTGGTGGAGTCACCATCCCACACCATCACTATCTCCCTTTAAAAGATGTGTGGATGTAGCACTTGGAGACATGGTGTAGTGGTGGCCTTGGCAGTGCTGGGTTGATGTTGGACCTGGTCTTAGAGGTCTTTTCCAACCTTAATGATTCCATAATTCTAAATGATTTTATGGGTGTATGAATGCTGATTATTTTTTAACGCCCTCTTCTGGTTAGCAACTGGTTTTTTGCTACCAGATGAAATTTTGTTCTTGGTTCTTGGTGTTTGGGTAATGTGGGTTAGGGTCAGTGTGTTGCTTCTCTTGTTTTCCTGCTCATTGTGGCGATGCTGGATTTTCATAAAATGAAACAGCTATTAAATGGTGTATGGTATCCCTCATGTAGCCACAGCAAATGAACCCATTCAAATTTATTTATTGATCTCTTTTGTAGAGTAGTTACAGTTTCTTTTTGAGCTTCTTTGAATTATGTCTGAGTTTTTAAACTTAAAATCAATGAAGTCCCCATGCTTCTGTTTGGTATTTGTTTGGTTTTTCATATATTTGAGTTATGGATTGAAAGTACTGGGAAATCAAGCCTCATAATTCCGTTAACCAACTATTGCTGCAGGGGTGTCCGATGCCGGTCAGCGCCGGTACGCCGTGAGCTTCCTAGAGCGAGCATCCTGCAAAGGACAGCTCTTCCAGGGGCCAGGGCAGGCCTCCCTGGGCAGCGGGTGATTCCAGCAAGTGTAGCGATTTCCCAGCTACAGGTGATCCCAGCTCTTGTGAAATCACCCAAGGCGAACTCGGGGACAGAGAGACAGGAGCCTCATTTGGCCATTCCACAGAGGTAGCTTCTATTGTCCAGCAGCCTCTGTGAAAGGATGGCCAGGGACAAAGGCTCCCTAGCTCAGGGGCAGAAACAGGGGCCTTTTATGGGAAAGGCAGGGGGTGGGGTAGAAACCGATTAGCCAACGGGGTACAAGCTATTACCATAAAGGAGCAAAGCCTGCTAAGGGTGGTTCACTTTGTCACCATGACCTGAGGAAGGTTGCTTATCTCTGGGTAGAGTCTTTTTGGCCTCAGGCCTCTCTCCTCCAAGGGAGTGCAGAGGGCTCTTGTGCCAAGGGCTCACAGCCCTCCACAAACTGTAAATCAACTTCCAAGACAAACTTTAAGATGTTCAGTAAAACTTTACGAGAATTGATGCTACCAAATGCTATAGTGCTTCTCCAAGCACTGCTATTTTAACATAGTCTTCTTATACAAATGTCTATCTTAGTAAAATATGCGCATATTTATGTCACTGCTTTCAAAAGCAAAAGTACCATCAGCCAGAAATGAGCAGCACTACTTGTTTCACATGATTGGAAATTTTTCTAGTGCGGTTTTGTGTAGTTTTTCAAGCTAGATTCATATCATAGAATCACAGAATGGTTTGGGTTGGAAGGGACCTTAAAGCTCATCTTGTTCCAACCCCTGCCATGGGCAGGGAACCTTCCACTATCCCAGGTTGCTCCAAGCCCTGTCAAACCTGGCCTTGGACACTTCCAGGGATGGGAATTATGTAGCATCCTTTAGATACTCCACAGTACTAACTGCATCGTTCCTGGCTGGCGTCTGTGGGAGGCAGGGAGACCAGAAAATTCTTTCTGTGCTGTGAACAGTGCTTAAATGGATCAGTTACCTCTCAGGAGAGAGACAGTGGCAGGGGAAGGACAAATGAGACAACAGTAAATGAAGGAAGATTGATGGCCACTGAGATCAGGGAGAGCTTTCTGTCTAAAACTGGCTTCCCTGCATTTCTGAGCATTCAGGGCAAAAATAGAAACATAATATGTTGTTTTAATGCTGTATCCTGATCTAGTGGCAAGGAAACATCCATGGAACTCATTGTGCCTTAAAAAAAAGAAGCAGTAATGTGTGGTTTAATAGTTTTTGGGGACTGACTTTAATGCACTAGCTAATAATGACATATGGGCTAGCATTGCTTACATGAAAATTGGTGCCTTTGATACCGAAATGTCCTTCAACCCCATTTTGTGTTGCATGTGGTTATACAGCAAAAACCACTGTGGTGGATGGTTCAGGCATTTAAGGTATTCCATATTGTACAGCACAAGGTGTGTCATTCCTGACATAATGGAGCACTCCAACAGGTGTGATACTCTGTGGGCTTTAAACTTACTGGACAATGAAGTGCTTCAACATGCTTTTCATGTGAGTGTCTGTGCCAAGGTCTGCACTTCTGTAGTTATAGTTCCATTATGCAAGTTGAAGTGTATGTTTGGGGAAAGGACAAACACAAAGACTTCTCATTCAAATGTAGATAAAGAGGTACTGAAAATACTTCGTAGAAAAGTGAAGTCACAAGAGAGTCCAAGAAGTAGAAAATGGCATGTAACATTGTGGGAATATTCAAGGATTGTAAGTCTCCAGGTTTATTTTTGTTTGGTTGGCTGTTTTTTTTCTTGAAAAGAAGGCATGTTTTATCTTTAACACATTGGGAAATAAAACTGCTTGGTTTTGTGCCTGAATTTTGCCTTGAGGTTGGAATTGTGATGCCTTGCAGTTGGGGACTTTGGACACAAATGGAACTGGGTTTGTGCACAGTCATGCTTGGGGGGAGGTGGGGAGAAGGACAAAGGAGGAGAAGACAGAATAAAATATATCAGTTGGTATAGATTGAGTAGAACAAAGAGGGGACTGTGGTGGCACAACCTGGATAGTTATTGAAACTTTCTGAGGGCTTTTTTTGATGAGTTAAACAGTAGGTGCCAAGTCTTTACAAATAATTTCTAATCCATGAGCGTCCTCAGCCTGGTTTTATGTTTAAACAATGCACTACTTGCCCTTGTTTGCTTCCTCATCTCCTTAGGGTTGGATTTTATCATCCTTTAGTATCACTTCTTGAGCTCTTCATCCTCTTTAGATTAGTCGTGGTGTAAGGTTGAGTCTGTTTCTGTAGTAATTTAGACAGATTGAACAAAATGCTCTCTAAAAAGCAGGGAGGGGGGAATGGGAGCACAAAGTCCATATGGAAAGGACATACTGATGGAGCACTTTATCACACAGTAACAGTTATAACTTACGTTAGAGCCATAGCTCTGAAAGGTTTATTATGTGTAATTGTGATAATAAATCATAGTAAATTTCCCTAGCATTTAAAATGATTTTTAAATACCATACTCGTGTAAGCTTTTTTGTAAGTCCTGTGGGAATTATTTAATGTTAAACTGAGGATTTTGGCGTTTTTAATGAGCTGGGAGTACGTGCAGAGTGGTTTGGCAGTATTTCAGTTTTTGTAGATTACTTGGATCTGTTAATTAATACAGTCCTTTGAGACCTTTTTGTGAAAATTAATGGGTTCCCTGAAGAATAACATTCCAAATGCTGAAGATCTGCAAGACTTCGGAGATGAGTGATATTTTAAATTATGCCAGAGTTTACTAGCTTAAACATTATCTGTTGGTGTGAGAAGGACAGAAATTCACAAGAGGCATGCTAAAGATAAACCACCCATTTATACTTTTTTTTTCCTTATTATGCAAAATATATAAATTAAAGAATTTTTAGATGACATGAAGATTTAGAAATAACTAAGTCGGAGGGGAACATTTCAAAATAAAGCCAAAGAGGAACAATTTTCCCAAGAAGAGAAGCACTCCATGAATCACTTGAAGGGTTGTCTTCCCCCTGTCTGTACATCTGGGAGTCTTCATACCTTAGACACAGGAACTGGATCTACACTGGTTTTGAGCACGCTGACACTGGAGGCGTTTTGACCAAGAAACTGAGTCTATGTTACCTTGGGAGAACTGGGGTTTTCACCCCTCACTTTCAGGAAATTTAATAGTCTAGACTTCTTTGACCTCTCTGTTGAATCAGTGTCTTCCCAGGAAGGTGCCTGGTTTGAACCATAGCATGAATTAGTTTTCTTTAGCAGCCATCAACTCAGCAGTCCTGGGGTGCATGAGGAAGAGCATTGCCAGCAGGTCAGGGAGTGATCCTGTCCCTCTGCTCAGCGCTGGGAGGCACCTCTGTGGTGCTGGGTCCAGCTCTGGGCTCTTCAGGCCAGGAGGTACGTGGAGCTTCTGGAGCGGGGCCAGAGGAGGCTGCAGAAATGAGGAAGGGCTGGACCATCTCCCTGACGAGGAAAGGCTGAGGGAAATGGAGCTCTTCAGCCTTGAGAGGAGCCCCAGCTGAGAGGGGCCCTCATCCCTGTGTGTCCCTGTTTGCATGGAGGGCTCAGAGCAGGAACCAGGCTCTGCTCGGTGGGGCCCAGCAATGGCACAGGAGGAATGAATGGGCAGGAGCTGATGCTCAGGAAATTCCACCTGAACATGAGACAGAACTTCTTTCCTGTGCAGTGACTGAGCAGTGAAGCAGAGAGCAGAGAGGGTGTGGTACTTCCTCACTGGAAGACCGACCCATCTGGACACAATCCTGTGTCATGTTGACTGTGGGATGACCCTGCAGGAGCAGATGAGCCAGTGTGGTCCCTTCCAGCCTGACCCATTCTGGGGTTATGTGATTAAATAGATTGCGAATTGCTGAGGTGATCTTTGAAATGATCCCAATTACTGTAATTGTGCCTTGATCTGTGCTCTCATCACTTCCAGTAGCTCAGTGCTGTTGTCTTTGGAGAAATCTGTTGTGTAGTGTAAGCTCAGATTTTTTGACACACAGACCTTATCTGAGCAGTGCTGCGAGGCACGTCTTAGAACATATTTCCAGTCTTATATTCATTACTTCTGCTGTGTATTGTCAATCTGATACATCAGTTCTCCTGGTCTTCTACTTTGTGTAGCATTTGGAAGTTTTTAGCTGAGTCTTGCTGTTTCTAGTCTGCAGAGGTGGTTTGGTTTTCATTCCTGATGACTCCAGTTTTTGTATGGGATATGTGTCACTCACTTCAGTCCATTCTAGTCTAACTCAGAATGAAGTGTGAAGATACTCACCCCTCTTCTTTTTGCCTTTCAGCCTGCTCATGACTTTTCTGTTGAGTAAAATCTCTTTCTATGGCCTTTTCTGTTTGCTTAGGGGTTTTGTGGGGTTGGTTTGTTTGTTTTTGTTGGGTCTGTCCTGTTTGGGGGAGGCTACCATTGAATAGATAGAGGAACTTGAAGAGTTTCTTTTACACGTCCTTCCTTTGTGATCAAGTGCTTCTGCTTCTGTTGCTGAGGTCAGACCAGCTCTGAGACAGCAGCGTGCTGTTCCTCAGAGAAGGACAAGGAGCAGAGCTATAGGTGCCCGTAACAAGTATAAGCACCTTGTTAAAAACAGAGGGAGGTTTGAGGGGATTTTGAGCACCTCAGCATTAATTTTACACTGAGAGCTGCTCTTTGCTGTGCCCTTTCTGCCTTTGAAATTATTTTTTTTGCTACGCTTTAGAGCACACGTTGACGGATGCTTTTCAGTTTGAAAGTTATCCTTTCTAGATAAAAGATAGCTCAGCAAAGGCTACGTTTGTGGGAATGAAGTCACATGAGGCTCCTCTCGGGTGCTGTCAGTAACACTCATTACTCCTTTAATTTAGAACTGTAGTCTAGCTTTTATCACTAAATTTAGAATTTAATTTGCGTGTTAACTTTGATTTTGTGACCCACTCATACCATCAGCAGAACCTTTCAGTTGAGTGAAGGATTTCAAAATAATGACCCCAGTCTTAAGCTTGATTTAAGATGTTAATTTGCTGTGAAATTCACATTTCCAACCCTTTTGCAAGTCTTAAATACCTGCTGCTTTCTGAGTGATGTGTTCTTTTGCTGAATGACTGACTGACAGTTCTTACACAGAGTGAAAGGGACAATCAAGGGGTACTTTTTTCTGGGTCAAAAGGCAGCAGCTTTAATACAGTTCTCATTCTATGCTGTTACAAGGCCCACGGAGTGTCTTATACTTCTTACTGCATTTGAAAGTAATAGAACAGTGTTAGTGGACAGTGATTGGATGGTAGATGAAAGCTCTTTCATTATAAAAATTGGATGTTCAAGGCATTTAGGAGCTCATGTGAATTAAATGGCACGAAAGGTACATGAGTTCAGAAATCTCAGCTTCTTGTCCTGAGGAAAAGGAAAAGCTCACAAAATTCAGGTGATAAAATACCTGTTAACAAGATGGCTTAGGCTGTACAGACATTAGGTTTTGCTTTCTGATTTATACGGACTTTCTGCAAGGAATATCTTGCCTGTATAATGGGAGTGTTTGTTTGGAGGGGAAAAATGTTTCATGAAGGCATTGTTATATTTACTGATGTGTAAGTTCATTAAAATGTGGGTAATCCCAAGTTTCGTACCTGGAGACCTCTTGCAGGTGCCTGTTACTTTTGAGGTGGTGACAGCAGCTTTAGGAAGCAGAAGAGTTTGTTCTGTTAGTCAGCAGTAGGGAGTGTGCAATCCTGTAGGAATTGCTCTCTCACTTATAACCTGTAAACTCTTTAAATACCAGAGATTATTTGCAGTAAGCCAATTCCAGTGTTGGTGATTCTTAAAATGCTATGACAAGCTTCAGGGAATTACCTTGGGTTTTTTCCCTTTTTGTTGGTTTAAGTCTTACTTTGTGTGACTGAATATGTAACCAGATACAGGAGAATCCTTTTCTTTAGTAAAAAATCAACAACAAATGCAACTAATAAAAGAAATCTGCTATGGAGAGCCATTCAAAACCAGGAGAATGTTTGGGGGTTTTATTTCTCCTGTTTGCTTTTAAAATCTATTATTTTAATATTGACTTTGTGTTTGTAGAACCAGACAGCACTTCTGCCAGCAATTCACTTTAGGTAAGGACTCTTCACTGTGCGTGAAATTCAGACCTGCATTTGACACTTTAGCAGTCTTTCATGTTGAGATGACATCTCCTTTGGTTTTTGCTTTTTTGTTCTATTGATTTCTTTAAACTTTTTATGTATTTTTTTTCTTCTTTTCCCTCCACGTGTGTAAACATTTTTTTCCTTTCTTATGAATTCATGTTGTGTTTTAATCTGTGAAGGTGTTGGGGTGAGGTTTTTTTACCTTTTCTAGGTTAGAGGCTTTTGAATTTTATAAGATTGTGTTGGTGTATTGATGTGTTTCATAAAGGCTACTGAATATAACCCCCAGCAGTGCTCCCTAGCACTCAGAAATCAGTGAAATTGCAGTTTGGGCAATCTGCAGATTGCCAGAACACTGGTGTGTTGTAAACCCCATGATTTCTCAGAGAGTGACCCAGTCCCATTGCAGCTCTGTTACCTTAGGCTTCAGGTGATGAATTTCATATGCTAGTAAGCGGATATGTGAAAATTTATTTACCTTTTAACTGCTTTTTTAAATTCTGTTTTCATTCATGCTGTTTTACAGAACATGGATAAAGGTCCCGTAGAGCTTGGCAGTGTGACCCTTTCCTTCATTGATTATTCTTTGTAGTGCTGATGTTTAAATAATGCAGTCATACAAAATAATACAGTGTAATTTAGGTTTCTATAGAGAAGTCACTTAATTTTCTATTTCTCATGTAAACCTCTATGCATTCAAGTTTTTTAACATGTTTATAATGACCTTTTTTGACAGCTGTTGCTGGATTGAACAGTAAGAACTTGACTGTATACATTTCATAGTTAAGTAAATTAAATGGAATTCGGAATATTTCACTAATGGAAAAATCATCCAATTCTGGTTGAAAATTGAAGATAGGTTTCAGTAATGCCATGCTTTCACTTAACAACGTAATGCCTTTCTGCTCACCCAGAAGGCAAAACCTCAATGACAAATGATGGCACTGCAGTGCCTTCTTTCTTTATGTCGTGCCATTATCAGTATTTTATTCAAACCCGCTGACATTTCTTGCATGGTGCAATAACCTCAGTCAGCAGGAAATGCACAAAATAAATAATTGCAACTTCTCCATTAGCATGGCCTTGCTCAGTTCAGTGCAAGCAGAATAGGATGAGAAGAATTAATGGAGTCACAGGCAAAAGCCCCAGAGCAATAATGATTAGGGGATATTAAATTAACGAGTAATTGCATTAAATTAAAGTCACAGTCCTGTCTTAATTCACAATACATTTCTTACTGCTGAAGTGTGGCCTTCTGTGTTTCTCTTACTCTGGGGAATGGAGCTTGAACAGATCTTCCAGTGCTCTGCAGTGTGGCCTTACCTTAGGAAGAGCTTCCTCCCTCCTCAAGCAAGCAGCGAAGGAAGGAAGTTGGGAGGGAAGGTGGAATAAACTTGTTCATGATGAGTAATAGGATTCTGTTGGCAGTATTCATACTTACTAATTTTATTTCCTGGAGAAATAGAGACTTAGGAATTTATTTGATGTGTGTGATACTTACGCATATTTGTTACTGCACTCGCTTTATAAATCAATGGTCACATAAAAAGGAGATTAGTGAGAAAAGAGAGATGATATACAGTGCACAAATAGGGAGAGGTTGGTCTGTGAATCCCACATTTATTGATGCTGGAGGATCCATGGGATTAAGTGATTTTTATTGCTGTCAGGATCACAGGGAGGAACTAGAGTCAGTTTTCAGTCAGTGACAAGATGGGTATTTGTAGGGAATGGGGCTTTGTATATTCCTCTGCTCCTGGAAGGGCTTTTGTTTTCACAGGTACCACATTCTTATGAAGTAACGGTATCTTTATGTTTCAAATACTGGAATTTTTATAAGCTTTCTTTCTGAAGTAGCACTTTAAAGTAAAAGAAAGGAAACAATTTACTAAAATTCAGCGAGTAAAGGTGACCTACCTTCAAGAACTTTAGCAGTTTCTGCCCTGTACCTGTGAATGCTTCTATTGATGTGTTTTGATGAAAAGCATGTCATGTTGGCTTTGTTAGATTTTTGGCAGAACATGCCAGGTTGACCCACTCAGGGTTATTTTTTTAAAAAAAGCAGTTATTTCTGTTTCTTGTGCTATGGTAAAAATTGTGTTGCTGTACTAGTGAAGTCAAGTGATACCTTGTGGAAGTTTAGTTTTGAAAATAATTTCTTTATCCTTCCCTTTGCTGTCTTGTGTCTAGGATTGAGAACTAATCAGAGTTGCAGGCTCAAAACCTTCAGCGTGTGTGGCTGTATCTTGGATGTCTTCAGAGCTTACGCCTGAAATGATGGGTTTTGCTGTAAATGTGCAAACAAGGAATGAGAAACTCTGCATTTCAGTACCAGTGCATCTGATTTCTGTTTACTTCAGGGACTGGAGCTGGAATTTTCTGAAGCTTGCATTTGACATCTCCTAACTGTTGAAATGGCTATTTTGAATTTATGGGCATTCACTTACAGAAGTGATGTGGTTTCCTTTCCATACCTTCACATTATGCAACATTCTTTAAATTTTATGCAGTGAGTAAAAACTGCAGGAACACTATAAACTGAAACTTAAAAAGATGTATTTGAAGGTTTGGTGTTACAACATAAATACAGCATCTGTGGCACTAATATTTTCCTGAAAATTGGATTCAATTACCATGTGGGTTTTATCAGCTGCTAGATGTAATTATTTTCACCTACCTTGAGGTGATTCAAACTACTTGATTTTGTTTTAAATTAAACAAAAAAAAAGTCAAGCTGAGTCATGCTTCAAGCTGTTAGCATTTAACAATCTTTTGGCAGCAGTGAGCCAGGGAAGAAAAAATTTGTACACTAAAATTTAGGGTACAGCAGGCCTGTGGCATGAAACAGCATCCAGAACTGTCAGCCCTGCAGGGCTTTCCTGCTAGGAACCCCGACCTCCAGAGCCAGGGCTCCTGGTCCTGCAGAGCTCAGGAACCCCATCGGGGGGAACGACAGCCCTGCTTCTTCCTTCAGTCTTGTTTCTTGGTCAGTGCCATGGACTTTGTCTATAAAAAACATGAAAAAGGTCTTTTGTGGGATTAAAAGAGCAGCCTGTCACTTCAGCTGCTGCAAAGATGAGTGATGAAAATGAGCCTGAGTGTGCTTTACATTCAAAGGCTTAAGGGAATAATAACCAAAGCACATCTGCTAAGGTCACATAAAAGATGAAATTTCTGGTTTTGAACAATCCAAACAGTGGAAAGTGCATGGAATGGAATTACTTAACAGTGGATGATAAAACCATGTGCAACCACTCTGAAGGGCCAGAGATTAAATGTTCTGACGAAAAAGACACCAATTAAAGAGGGAAGGGAACATGAACATTCCTTAGAAGTAGGGGTGTTAATCGGTAATAACTGGACAAAAGTCACTGCTGTTACTCCAGCCCCAGTTCTGTATCTGAGACATTTCAATGTCTGAGGAATAAAGGTGGCAAAATCTGGTATGTGCTGTAGAATAATAAAAAACTGGGTGAAGGCTGGTTAAGAAAAAGCACCTTTAAGCTGATTTTTTTCTCAGACCAACACTTAGTTTCCCAAGGAGGTGGGGGAACAAGTTTTTATCCTCCCTCTTACTCTCCACTTTTTTATGGCTGCTGAGGTTCAGAAGGGGGGGGGTTGTTTTGCTGCATTTGCTGCTTTATTTAAGGTTGCTTTCTATGGATTTTTAAGGCAGCCTTTCTTTCTTGCTTATAGTAATATGTCTAGGCTACCTAATCTTTCAGATATGAAAATTTTAGCATTGCTCTTTTTGTATCTGTGAGATCCAGCTGAGTTAGATCCAGATGTTAGGCTGTGCTACAGTTCTGTGGATCAGACAGACACAAAGGCACTTGTGAACCTGGCATTGTATATAAATGTTCCTTGCAGACTAAAGGCCGACTTTTGAAAAAAGTGAGCCTTACTAAATGTGGCAAAACATGCATTTATGCTTTAATGTTGCTTAGATGTTGTCGCTGTTACATCCGAGACGCATAAAGAAAACGACACAGAGTCCAGGCTTATGAACAAGTGGAAGTGCTTTAATAATTTTCCAACTACTTTTATAGGATAGATCACAAAAGTGTGTTGAGTGGCAATAGGTGATTGGTTCCTCGGCCATCCACCCCTTGAGAGGGGTGGCCAAGTTCTAAGATACCTATTCCAAAATATTTTCAAAGTCAAAGCCATAACAATCTTGCAAAACAGCCTGCAGGTGCAAGAAGTTTATGAAACTGTGACCTTGTTTAAAATAGTTTACATAGGAAAGACAGACTTCTTCCAGAATATTGAGAAAAGGCTGAAGAATTTCTCCACTTCTAACTTTTTAGCACCCACAAGATGTTTGACTTGAAGTAGTTTTCCAGCTGTCACTTCCAGAGTTGTTCCACTCATCAGGATTTAGCAAACCAGTGGAAATCCTTTTGCACAAGGTGTCAGCAATTTCATTTCAACCCCAAGTTGTTTTTTTGTTGCTTCTTTAGTAATGAGAACCAGGGAGGTGAGATGTGGACACACCTGCAGTGTGGCCTAACTGAGGTAACCTGGGAGTTGCTGGTGATCCAGAGCCCAAGTTCTGAACACCAGTCAGAGAGTTTATATTTGTAGTGGAAGTGAGTGGTGGTTTTGCTGAGCTGGTGTTAACACTTGTCTGTAGTTAAAAAGCCTGAGTACCTGCGAAATTACCACAAGGTGTAAAATGTCAGCTTGAAACAGTGATCTTGAGGAACATCACTTGAGGAATGTAACTGTCCCAGGGTGGAAGTATTTTCTTTCTTTCATGCTGATGTGTGTACATTAAAACATTGTCTGGAAGTTTTATGTGTAGACCTGGGTAGTCCTTCCTGGAGCCCTAAAGTAGCGTTGCTTAGTTCACTTTAAGTATGCTTTAAGGGCTTATTTGATTAGAGAACACTCGTTTTAAGGAAAAAAATGGCACGATGAGAGTTCGTCTGTATGTTGAACGTGCCAGTACTCTAAATTCAGTTCCATAACTCCATGTGTGTAATAATTATGAGCAAATTACTATTCTTCAGAGTAATTTTTGACAAAAGAATGATGACCTTAACTCAGTACAGAACATTTAGGCTGTTCTCTATTGACAGAAAATCAGTTAGAATCTTTAATTATTTTTGTGCAGCTTTTGAATGATGACGTGTGAATAAAACTGGGTGTTGTGCTGGGTCATGTAGTACAGTGATGCCTTCATGGCAATGGTAAAAGAGTTGGACAGAGTAATGTCCTGGGGGAGTTTGATCTGTGAATGGCAGTTGTTGCCGAAATCCAGAAATGTGAGGATTTCTGGGTAATAGATGATGGCTTAAAGCTGCATCTCCATCCCCTGTCTGGTGCAAAACCATGGGGATTGAGGGTGAGGCAGCCCTGAGTGCTGTCTGGTACCAGCATAGCCCTCAGGATGCTCCTCTGGCCAGGGCCACGTGTGCTTGGAGCAATCAGGGGGGAGCAGGCAGGGAGTAGCTACTCTGCTCTGGGTCTTTCGGGTCTTGAAAAGTGAAAATACAGCTTGGCTGGGCTAAGGTGGCTTTATCTGTTCTGGAATAACAGCAGTGCTTGTAACTACCAGCCCCACACAAATCTGCTCCTGCAGTTTCAACAGCTGGTTTATGGAAATTGTGCTGTAAAACTTCACTCTTAAAAATTGCTTTTGTCACTTGTTATTCTCCATGGGGATTCCATTGCTTTCTCATGGGAGAAAAATGGGAGTATAGAGCAGAGCTTCTCCTTAGGAACTAGACTCAAAGATAGGGTTTTTTTTCTTTACAGTAGTATAGCTGCACCTTCTTTTTCTGTTTCTTCATCACTGGTGTTTTTCTTACCTCAGAACTGGGCCCAGGGGGCTAATTTTTGAAAATGGCAAAGCTCATTTCAAATCTAGGTGTGTTACTCTGTGCTGTCATTGGTGATAGTGCCCCACAGACTTTAAAATGGCTTAAAAATCGAATCTTTGTCCTGCTTTACGTGCCGTCTAGATCTACTCTATCCTCTATTCTGTATCTCCTCTTTTCAGGGTGGAATGACCCCACGTGAATGGAATTCTCTTGAATTCTGCAACAGCGGTATTGTGTTTTCAATTTTCTTCTTGTGTTTTATTCCGTCAGGCCAGTTCCTTTTGAATTTTCACTGGTCTTCTATCTGATAAGCAAATGACAGCAGGAGAAGTCCTTCATTCCCGAGTACAGTGCTATAACCAGCAAAGCCTGCACCTGTGGAAAAGCAGTGCCTGCTCACAAGTTGGCTTGCAAAATCTGGATTGTTTATTGATCAGCTTTACATCCTGACCCAGAGGCAGGTGAATTTATAATAATTTCATGCTAAGAAAATGGCTTATGTTTTGCACCTGTAGTTTCACTTGCAGCAGCATCTGTCTGCTCCTTTTTTTTATTTTATAGATTTTCATCAGTGCCAGCAAAATTTTCATGGTCATAGTGAGGTTTCAAGACTTTCCTTCTTTCACCTTCAAAGTCAGGAGTTCAGTTCTAAGGGTAGCAGGGGACGTAAGAGATAATTTGGTTTGTACAAGATGCATTTTTTACCACATTTTAAGGGAACTTGTGAATTCACTGTGGTGTCCCAAGCAAGTATTTTTGTGAAGCTCTAAGTGTTCCCCAGTTGTCAGGAGCAATTCTGTCAGTTCAGAAGCTTTGTAGTTTTCAATGCATCTGCACTTTGGTATCGTTAGAGTGGAGTAACTGAAAACATTTTCTCTTTTACTTCCTCTTAAATTGTAAAGTAAAGTGATTTCCTGTTAGCCTCTACACAAGTGTCTGAGCTGAGAACAGAAAGAGCTGCAAGGGCTGGGAAATGCTATACTTGAATAACAGGTGTTTCCAGTGACCATGACTTACGGGTTTAATTTGGCAGGCTATGGATAAATGAGCTGAAAAATGTCACTTCAGTCAGTGCTGAGAAGTTAATCAGTCTTTACTTTCATGTGTATTTTTTTGTTTTAATTTTGTTTAAATCCACATATCTCATGTTTTCAGGTAAATAGCAAGAATTTGGTGTATGCAAAAGCTCAGGATTTTATATATATTGATGTAAGAAGATATAAACAACTTTACACTCTTTAAATAATTTTAACATTAAAATGAATGCTAGGGATGTGTATTTGGCTTTTATTAGTCACACTTGTTAAATTTTTTTACTGGGGGAGAAGATATTTGATTTCAATTATAGGAACAATTTCAAGAGTTTCAAATGTAAAAATAAAATAATGAAAATGAGATACATTTACCTTTATGTTACTAATGAGTAGCTGTCAGTAACCTGTAGTTTTTAGCAGCAAGTCAGCATTGGTTATTTGGTAATCACTTTATGATGATTTAATGATCATTTCAGTAGTG
The DNA here is from genome assembly GCA_013397865.1 of Struthidea cinerea. Taxonomy (NCBI): domain Eukaryota; kingdom Metazoa; phylum Chordata; class Aves; order Passeriformes; family Corcoracidae; genus Struthidea; species Struthidea cinerea. The sequence goes on from VZTI01002730.1 coordinate 521,072, forward strand.
AAGGGTAGACAAAGGCAGCAAACATTCATCTGGCCTTTGGAGCACAAGTTGCAGTTGGAATTCTGCTTTCACCATTGGAGCTGGTTTACCACTAGTCTTGAACCTGTTGGAGAATCAATTTCATTTACACTCCAGGATTCAGTATTTTCTCCTGTTCTGCAATGGCCGACTTCAATATTTCTTTAAAACCTCCCAGATTTTCTATAGAAAGTACAATAAATTAAGATGTGCAGTAAATTTTCAGAGCATTAACGTATGGATGGTAAAATACAGTTGTTCTTTTTTCAAGTGGGATTTTGGACTCCAAAAAAGCAATTAATGAAAACCTAATGGAAACAGAGGAATGGCAATAATAATTCATGCTGCTTATATGAGTTTGAGGGTAATAAAAAAATAAATAAAATAAAATAAAATACTATTGGGGAATTGAATAATCAGAATTCTTTGCTGGGTCAAAGGTGGAGGTTTTTTCTTGCTGTACCTCCTGGAGCTTGTTTTTTCATCTCTTTCTCCCCATAGATGCTTATGGATATTTTTGGTTTTGTTTGTTTTTGTTGGGTTTTTGTTTTGTTTTATTTTGGTTTTGGTGGGGGTTTTCTGATGAATGGAATATGAAAGTTGACTGATGCAATACCAGTGTGGAGCTGTTTTATATTCTAAATACCAGCACATTTCAAGGTGTGTGACTAAAGAGGGGGAAGTAAGGCTGCTTCTCTCGTTCCCCTTGGAATTGCCTCTGAACAGGCTGTTATAGTTTAGCACATTTTCAGTCTGTCTTAGTAACTACTTTAGTAACTGAATCGAATAAAAAAGTATCTGCCCTTTCATTAAAAGTATATTTCAAAGTTTTATGGAGGGTTAATGCCAAAGTTTATTGTTAGAGAGCACTGTGGCCACCTTTGAGAAGGATGGTGTTCTGATTGTAATTTTATGAAATCTGAAATAATGAAATCGCAGTCTGAGATAGGTAAAAAGCTCTTTTACAGCTCAATAAATTAGTTTTTTAAGTATTCTTGCATAAGTTTGATTTCCACTAATCGTCAGCTCAAGTGCTATACTGGCAGGAAAGAGATGCCTATTTCTGTCTTTTCTGAAAATGAAACTCCACAAAGCAAGATGAAAAGAGGGATTTTTGGCAAACTGATACCTACATGTGTGTGCTCTTTTAAGTGGATTAAAAAATTGCCTATACGATATATAATATTTCTTAATGAGTCTTTTCTGAGTAAATCTGTGTTCAGTAATGTTGTGGACCTTAGGGATCACTTGGAATTTTTATTAAGTGCCAATTTTTAAAATCCATTCATTCAGTCCTGCAATCATTACAACTGTTAAGCAAAGTATATTTGTGATTGTGAATAGAAATTTCACTAATGAATTCATTTAATGTAAAGGATATGCAAAGGTACCAAGTTTCAGATAACACATCCTTTTATGATCCTACAGCTTTGCTGCTTTTAATCATGAAATGGGTCAGAGGAAAAGGAGCAAATCAGTCTCTTAGGAAATTTGTTTTAAATCATGAACTTCATGTATTTTATGAAATAAAGAATTTAAAGTAAGTACCACATTGAATGCATCAAAATGGCACACAAGTGATTTCAAAGACCTTCAGTAATTCATTCTTTTTATCCTTTAATAGACAGTTGATGTGTCTTCCACTACTTACTATCAAAAGGATGGCTTCCTCCCAGTAATATAATGTTTAGCAAGAAATTGAATGTAGCCCACCGAAGTGTAGACCTTTGCTAACACTTATTAATGCTGCAATTTGGACAGTTTGAAAACTTTAAGGATACTTCTGCAGTGGTGTGCTGTCCTCATCCAACAGTCATGAAGCTTTTATATAATCAAATCCAGAAGTGCACAAAGATGACTTTGGGGCGGTGCTTTCTGTTCTCCCTGCATTCCATTGGGACAGCTCAGGACACAGAATCACTCATCACAAAGCTCATTGTCAAAGCTACTTTTACTGTGCAAGGAGTGCTGGTGTGATACATGAATAGGTGTAATATGTAAAATTCACATTTCCAAAAGCTAATGAAATTGGAGGACCCAATGTGATGTGCTGTTCAAGTGTTCTGTGTATTGCAGCTTTGTCAAGAAGAGGGTAAAGTTCATCATTTAATGTGTCTGAATTTTAAGGTGTAATAACTGCAAATTGTAGCTTGGAAAGGTTTTGTTTTTCTCAATTACTAGAATGAAATATTTTATTTCAAGGTGCTTTTAATGTTGTTTTTAGTCCATTAAGTAGATAGCCTGTTTTAAGAAAGCACAGAGAAATAATAAAGAGCAGCTGTGCATGCAGTAAAATTAATAAAGCTTACCTGTGTAAGAAAATAACCATGTTTATAATGTTCCATTTCATCCAGTTTATGTAACAGATGTGGTTATTGCTATCCAAAGGCCCTCTGTTGTGGCCATGATGGTGTTATTGAATCACAGAATAATTTAGACTAGAAAGGACTAAAGAGGTTGTTCAGTCCAACCTGTTCTAGAAGACCCAGTTTTGAAGTTAGATCAGGTTGCTCAGGAGCCTTCTTCAGAAAATGCAGTTAAATGCCCTTAAAAATTGGCTCTGAAATACCAAAATCACGTCCAGTGAGGAGGCTGGAAACTGTTCTTTCTGTAGGTTGCTGGAAGTTTTATATTCCGTTGCTTATTGAATTCAGATGGAATTTCTGATGCCTGCTCTAGCTATGGTGATGCACCTTGTTGAGTGTTCTGTAGTGTGGACTGGAAATAGGTTTGTGATAGAAGTGTGAATATGGGAGTATTTAATGTGAGTCAGTATTAATGGCCAGTCAAATCAGTTGCTTGTTCCATTACCAGCATTGGCTTTTTCAACTTTAAGATGCTCAGGATGAAGCGTGTTGGCTCAAACTGTCCAAAATTAGAGCTGCCATTCTCTGTGAAGTCCCAAGATTGCAAAATTAAAGCAGGAAACTGTCATGGAACCACAAGTTCAAAATACTAGTTAAAAACATGAGAAACAGTATTTTTTGTCTTGGCTTTTTTGCTAAACATTACCTGCTTGCCATGACAACACTGCAATCTACTAGTGATTTTTAATGAAACATAAAAGCAGAAGTGGAAATTCAGGGAATTCTGATGCTGGGAGCTGTTGGGGGAGTGTGTGCAGAAGCTCCTCCTGGAACATGTCAATAACTTTGCTGTTTCCAGCTGGGTTTGCAGTGAATAATAAAATCAGTAAGAGGGGAGAGCTGTCCTTGTTAGGTGCCTTGGGTTTTGTGCGTTCTGTCTGACTGGAGCAGCATTTCTGGCATAAGTGGGAGAGTCAAGAGGAAATTAGGAAAACACCGTATTTCAAAAAAAAAAAAAAAAAAGAGCTGCTCATGTCACTGTGTGCTGTGAGTGCTCCTATGGGTCTCTGAAATCAGAGAGAAGAATCAAAATTTGAAAGCTGTTGACTGTCAAACATGCAGAGAGACCTTTCTTTTTCTAGACTTCATCCACAGTTTAAATATTTCAATTCATTTCTAAGGCATTTGAAAAGATATTTTCTTAAGAACTCTTGAAGACTTCAGTCTGAAATCTCTTGTCTTCAATGCAGGACCAACGTGCTGCTGACTTCCAGTTTGCGTTGCCAGTCTGGGGATTATCCACTGAAAAGTTTAGTTGATGTTTTGGGGGCTTTTTTGCAAGAATAAAACCAGTTAGAGATGTATAGCCCAGGAACAGAAACTAATACAGCTGCATAAATGCATATGATGGCGAAAGACTTGTACAGAACTCTGAACTGCTGCCTCTTGCCTGTTCCTAAAAATAGAGAAATCAATTAAAATGGAGGGTGCAGAGGAGAGAACAGTAAACAAGTTAAGCAGGAAGCCCAAGAGACAGCGCAATTTTGCATTTGAAAATGTTTGTAATACCTTTTATACTCCTTTCAGCAGGACCATCATGTAAATATTTTGAGGGAGAAATGGCCTTCTCCAAGTGATTGAATATGAATGAATATTAAAAGGGATAGAAAAAGAAAGCCAGAGTTAATGACTTGCTCATTTGGGACAGAACTTGTATTTCTATCAATGAATTGGTTGGAGCCTGAAACACTCAATGAAAAGATAATGCCAATGTAAAAATCATCTAATAGTACAATAGAGAAGATGGTGTGAGGTCATGGCAGGATCATGAGGGATGAGAACATAGTGGCAGAAAAAGCAAAATTCAGCCAAATTTTTCTGAATAAGCAAAACCTACCCATGAGGTGAAGCGAAGGAGGAAATAGTGCCTTTGGAAGTGACTGAAGCTTCCCTGCTTTACTGTAATTAAGAGACAATTGGAGTTAATGTTATTAGGAATAGGGTAGAATAACTGGAGCACTTCTTACAAAGGGTGACCAAAAAACCAACTTGAATTTCTTCAGCCTTTACTTAAATTTTGCTGGTAGACAGCTAGCTTGTGCAGGTCAGGAACTGAACTGCTTGTAAAGGCACATCACCCCTGTGCCCGGCAGAGCTGGGGTTTGTCCTGGGGAGCTGGTGCTGAGTCTTAAAGCTGGGACAGAAGGGCAGCTGTTTCAAAGGGCACTCAGGTTTGGGTCTGGCAGTAATGAAATCTCTAATGAAGTGCAGCAAGTAATTCCGTTTACATGCCTGCATGTAGGGGTTCATAGAAAGCACGAAGCTCGGTGTGTGAAAATCATTCATAGCGAGGTATCCCTGCTGCCTCTCTGGGTTAGAGTGTGAATTATTGATAGTTTACGAACAGCTCAGTCAAGTCCAGCTCTCATTTGCATCTCTACTGCTAATGAGGTATTTGTAGTTTCAGATTAAGAGAAAGTGGTCAGAAAGCCAGAGAGGGAGTCAGATCCTTGGGAGTCCTTGGAGACATTTCCCTCAGCTGCACAGGCTGTGTTTGGGTGGAGGAGAGAGAGCAGCCTGGGGACAGCAGGGCAGGACAAAGGGTCCTAGGCAGGGGGCTGTGATGGCGTTGCTATTTCTGTGTTCTGTTCAGCTAAAATGAAATCAGTTAACCAAATACCGCAGCAGCAGAGACAAGATATGAATCTGTGTTGTATCAGAAGCTGTCTACAAAGGCAAATACAGATGTGTAGTTTAATACAGGTTGTGCTTAGAGGAAGAAACCATACAGCTAATCTAAAGAGGGCTTTTCTGAAGCAATATTTTATTTACAATTGAGGAGGAAAATGATGGATTGAGCACCTCAGAGTGAGAAGTTAAAAATACCTCCTTCCCCCTGCCCCTCAAGCCTCCTTTCCCTCAGCAGCCTTTTTAGGCATAGCAGCCATGCAATTAATTGAAGTTCACTAGGAGCCTGTAATGAAAAGTCTAACATCATGTAGCTGCTTTCATTAATAATATCATTGTCTTTTGTCAACTTTAATAGCAGTTGGGTTTATCCAGCTGGAAAAAGTTAGACAAAGACAGATAGGCAAGTCTGTGTACTGTCGATTGACTTAAAAAGAAATGCAGGTTTGCTTTTTAAAATATATCAAACCTGACATTTTATTCACTTTTTGGGTTCACTTTTCAAACTCTGTATATGGATGCTGTCAGAAGTTTGGCTAATGGAATGAAAAGGTAGTTGTGGAGGACCATGGATGTCACTTAATGGGGGCTACTGGTTTGGGGTTTTATCTTCCTGTAAAGATAAATATCTTGGCAACCTAAAAGAGCTAGAAATGAAAGGGAAAATTGAGATCACAATTAATATTTGGCAAAACGTTTAAGCAAGAATTACATTCTTTTCTTGGATTCTGTAATAAATTCTGTAAAATTTATATCTGCAACACGACATTGAACGCCATCCTGTTAATTAGGGTCTTAGTATAATTTTAATGTCCTAACTGTGAAGTGATAAATAATGTCAGCACGCGTGTCAGTGCATCCCTTGGCAATCAGAACTTCCGAGCGAAGTGTGTTTGAGAGTTACTGGGGGATGAGGAGTGCTGGTTAAATGCTGATCACTGGAGCAAAGCCAGTCCATCATTATTATGCCCCAAGCAGGCACTGTGTTATTGAAAGTCTTGGTTACCTTTGTTTCCCCAGGCTGAAATTGTTCTGTAAGTCATCTTAGCGTTAATTATTCAATAATGATATTGAAAACGTACTTTGCAATCACCTGGGTGTGTTCCATCATTGTGGTTTTGTGCTTCATTGAATAGTAATTGCCTGGAAGCAAATGATCATCAGGTGTCAATCTCCACAAAGATGCATTGGTTTGCTCTTCACTGCCAGATTAGGAAGTGATGGAAATTATTTTCATCGTTTCCTCATTCTTTTGGCATATAGTGTTTCGATTAAGTTAAATGATAGCCGTTTGATAGCAGTGTTTAGTTATAGTCTGGAAGGGAGCAAGGGAGTGATTGCTTTGCTCATGGCTCCAGTGTGGTGGCTGTAGTTCTGGTCCCTGATGTTCAGCATTTTGTGTGTTCTTTGTGTGTGTGTGGGACGGGTAACACATATTGGATGGTAGTAGTGAGCAATTTCAGCTCTTCAAAGGGACAGAAAGTTCTTGAAAGAAGCCTTTTTAAAGAGGGTTTAATCTATTAAGTGTGAGGTTGTTTGGTGCAGTTTCTCAGCAGCAGTCACGGGCACAAAGGGGAGGCAGATCCCAGTGATCTGAGCAATCATAACGGTGTGTTTGGTGAAGATTAATGCTAATGTTTTCAGCAGTACTGGAGATCAACACACTGATGGAACCGAATTATTTTGAGGTAAAGTAGTGGAATGAGTATCAAGGGAGCCATGAACTAAAATCACAGAACCATAGAATGGTTTGGGTTGGAAGGGATCTTAAAGTCCGTCCAGTTCCATCCCCTGCCACGGGCAGGGACACCTTCCACTATCCCATGTTGCTCCAAGCCCCATCCAACCTGGCCTTGGACACTTCCACGGATCCAGGGGCAGCCCCAGCTTCTCTGGGCAACCTGTGCCAGGGCCTCACCACCCTCACAGGGAAAAGAATTGCTTCCCAATATCCCATCTATCCCTGCCCTCTGGCAGTGGGAAACCACATGTCATTCCAGACCCTTGTAAATAGTCTCTCTCCATCTTTCTTCTAGGCTTTCTTCAGTTCAGGATGGGTTGTTGTTGACCCTACCCAGAGTGGCTCATCCCTGTGCGCGGCAAATTTTAACACTCTGAGGCCAAGGAGGTGGTCCCAACCCATTTGATTGTCTGCACATAGGTTCATGGCTGCATTATTAGGAAAAAAAGTGGATTTTTTGTTAGTGCAAAAAAAACTGTTAGTGTCATACCCAGAGTTCTTAGGTAGTTAATTCTGCCAAGATACCTGTTTCTAGGGGCAGAGGTGAGAATTCAGAGGTGATATTTGGCATCCTGAGTCTTGCTGTAACTCTCTTACTCCAGATGAAGCAAAGCTGGGCTGTGCTTCATCACAATTACACAATTTGGCATTAATTAGGATGATCTCAAGGCATTTGAGCGTGTACAGGATACAGAGTAGCCAGGAATCATGAAGCTTGGTTGTCTGTTGTCTACTGGGCAGATGTTCTGTGCAGTTAAGGAAGTGGTCAAGTTTCCTCGTCATCTTTTGGTAGTTGTGCAGTGCCTGGGCAGAATTCCTGCCTGCCTTGTTGCAGTCATTCTTGGGCAAGGAATCAACTTGAATTTGGGGCTACTCCTTTCTGAGTGCCATTATGCTTCCACTGCTTATAAGTTTTGTCTTCAGGAGCTTTTCTTTGCCCTGTAATTTACTTGGTTTTGAGTGTAAATTGGTAGAGTAAAAGCCCCCACAGATCCTTGTCTGTGTGGACCTGTGGGAACTGACACTGTATCATCTCCAAGAAGAGGTAATTCTCAGTTCAAAATATGCAAGTAATCACTGTCAAGTAGCACTTTCCAAGAGGGCACAGTAAAACTGACAACATTTTTTTTCCTTCCTCACTGAATAGTATTCAGATGCTTTGTAGTAACAAAATTCATGTTTATTAATAGCTTGTCAGGGGAAGTGGCACTGACTAGGATGGGAAGCAGTAGGGACTGTGAGATGTTGACTTCACTGGAGTATGAACTGCTGCCTGTCTTGGATTAATGTGCAGTGGGAGGAACACCAAACAAATGGCTGTGTTTGACCCAGCCCAGGTGTGCACTAGAGAGAAATCTGCAAGAACTGGTGAAGCTGATGTCCCTCTTGATAAGGATTCTATTATTAATTTTCTTTAACATTACTTATCTTCAGGGTTGCACTAAGGGAAGGATGTCTGGGTTGCAGGAGAACACAGGGGTAGATGTGCCTTCGACTTGGCATCAGTTTGGTTTTATCCTATGGTATCTTGCCTGTGGTAAGCACGAATTGCTTTAAAAATAACATGACAGTGACCAAGTTTTGTAAAACCAAAAACCTATACTCTGTTTCTTGCTAAAGTTAAGGAGTATGTAGTGAGTTCTGATAGTTGTGTACTATCCAAAATATTGGAAAATCCCTCTTTTTCATCTGAATAGGTGATTGACAAGCAAACATTACACTTTGCAGTGTGGATATTTATCCTTGCTTACTAGTACTGCCCCTGAGAAAAACAGTGAAAATAATATTTTAAAATAAAATAATCATTATAATAATGTTCTTAAAATGATTAAGAACACCTCAGTCAAAGGTTTTCTTTGACACTTTCTTACAGAAGCACTGCACGAATGCACAGAAGTGAAAATATTTGTGATTTCTCTGTTAGGAGTATTGGAAAGAGGAGCAGAGATGGTCCATGCGTGGCATTTCTGCGGGAATTTGCTTGTGGCACTTGTGGTGCAATGCAGACTATTTCCCTTGCTCCAAAATGCACACTTTGGGTTTAGGAGATGCTCGATTCTAGGGTGAGCCCTCGGTGAGTATCCCTGGAGCCAGGTGTGAGTATCTGTGACGGGGAGGGTTTGGGCAGGTTGGGTCCTACAGCTCCTCACTTAGACACTTTTGAATCTTCTTGTGACTCTTTTAAAATGTTCATAGTTTTGCTCATGACATTTTGGGGCTGAGAGAATTACTTACTGGTTCTGAAAGACTGAAATGCTGTCAGTAAAAGTGCTGTGAGAATATCCCAAAAACCCCATTACTGAAGACATTAATTTTGTCTTCACTGGGAGGTGCCACTGGAGTTTATTAAAATGACTAATAATAATAATGGGAGTAACTTGCATTCCTTTCAGTAGGCAGATTAAATACTGATTAATCACTTGATGATTGAGCAAAGTCCAGCTGGAAGAACCAAGTGGTTCTGTTCTCGAAAACTGTTGTTAAATGCATGAAACCTGAAAGGGAGCTGTAGGCACATTTAGCTCTTGATGCTCAATTTTGCTACTTCAGTAATTTCAATTCAGGGTTGTTTTGACTTCAGGTTTTTTTTCTTTGCACTGCGGAATATGAATCTCATTCTGCTCCATTCACCACACAATGACAAGGTGTTAGAAAGTATTGCCATAGCCATGCTTTCGTTCTCTGGCACTCACTGTGCCTGAGGTATGTATTTCCAAAATTCCCATGTGGAATGTAGTATCCAGACAGCGGGATCTTACAGCTGCAGGACCAGTGGGGTGGGTGACAATCTGTACTTGTAGAACACCCTTTTAAGCAAAAATAGTAGTACCAGAACACCCTTTTAAGCAAAAATATCCACATGTTACATGTGTGGCCAAACTGATTTAGTTCTAAACGTTCCTGCATGACGCACTTCCAGCTTATTTAAAGAGTATAGTGGCTGGTCCAGGGCTGCAGTGAGCTGCTTAAATTAGTTGCTGTAATTGTAGTTTTTGATCTATGGTATTTATTGATGTATTTTCTGAATCTTTTATCTTGTATCAGTGACTCTGGGTGAAGCATCAACTATCGGAATTCAGAGCTTTTCACTAAAAATGATTGGGGTTTTTTTTGTGGGAGAGCTTGGAAAAAAGAATTCCTACAGGAAAAGTAGAAGGAGCTTCCATGTTTCGATTCTAATTAAACACTTTATTTTTGCAATGTACTTTTTAGTTATGTACCTTTTAGCTACATTTTTATACAACCCCTGTGATAATAAACAAGTAAGATACTGCTAGAATTTTCCTATGCACGTTAAGAAACGTTCAAGGAAGATGAGCATTGCACTTGTATTGATAATTTATAGTCTGAACTCATCAGTGTTTCACAGTTTTGTTTCTGGCACCTTAAAGACTGAGAATTTCATTAAAATCAATACAGACTGAAGTACCAGATTTGTGTTAAGAATAAAGCAGGTTTATCACATGAGTGCAGTTCTTTCTTTCTCCAGTACCTTTTATTAACATTTTGCTCTTCTCAAATTGAGGGGGGACATTGGAAAAAAAAAAATCTCTTTTTCAGAAGGATTTATAAATGTTGTTCCTGTCCTTCCCTGAAATGCCTTTGAAATAGAAAGCATTTGTATCTCCTCTAATCAGGTGCTTAGTATGCTCAAAGAACTATGCAGAAAGCTGGGATGGTGAGATCATAACAGCAATAATGACTAAAATACATGCAAGTTACTTAACTGCAACTTCTTGATGCTGTTAATATTTTCCATTTTTTTGGTGAAATCCTCAGTTACATTTTCATCACAGTTTGAAGCAAAAAGGCTTGATTGGGGTGTAGGCTTTTTGGAATACCTGGGGAGAGAACACTAAGTGCTACATTAGGCGTTTGCTTATGGAATTGCAGCAGATCTTTCTTTTCTAAGGCTGCTCAGTATTGTTTTCCACTTCAAGCAGAATCAGACCTTCAGTGTAAGTACACAATCCCAGCAGTTCCCTACTTTTCCGGATCATTAAGACGAATCACATGAGAGATGACAGATCTGTAGCCTTTGGGAACAAGGCTTAGGGTATGTTGTGCCTGGTCCGTACTGTCTGTTCTCCTCCTCCTCGCACAACCACTGAATTTGGCAGTTTCCAGCTGGATTTGAAAGGCAGACTGAAATTTTGTTCAGAAAAAGTGATTGACTCCAAGAACAACACACCAAAATGTTCCTCTCCTGGGCCCACAGGCTGTCAGGTTCCAGAATTCCACGGTCTGTTTCTTAGCAGCCCTGCTGTGTCCCACAGATCCTGATGGGACTGGACATGGTAAAGGGACAAGATTAGATATTAGAAAGATTAGGTGTTAGAAGAATATTGGATATTGGGAAGAGATCCTTCCCTGCGAGGGGGGTGAGGCCCTGGCACAGGGTGCCCAGAGAAGCTGTGGCTCCCTCATCCCTGGAAGTGTCCAAGGCCAGGTTGGATGGGGCTTGGAGCAGCCTGGGATAGTGGAAGGTGTCCCTGCCCATGGCAGGGGGTGGGATGGGATGAGTTTTAAAGTTCCTTCCAGCCCAAGTAATTTCGTGATTGTCTGTCAAGGACAAAAGGAATGAGTTTACCTGTTTTCCTTTGTGTCAGATTTTCCCATTTTACTGTTTCTTTTTTTTTTTTTTTCCAACAAAAAAGTAAATGCTTGTAATAACAAAAGAAAACTGATAGCAGATTTTCATACTGAAATTACTCAGCCTGTTTTTAATTGGGTGGATTTTAAGTCCACTTTGACCTTTTATAAAGTATTTTCTAGGGAAGATTGTTTCAGACTTAGCTCCATATTTGGGATTATAATTTAGAAATCCACTACTTCAAAAATGTTCTTCAAAAATGGTAATAAAATTGTAATTATTATGCAGAGAAGTATGAAAGACACAAGTAATTGAGGTGTTACTGGTCAGAAGGGTTTGTTTTGGACCTCGTGCATTTATGTTGTGGCTGTATGTAGAAAAAGAGTCAGAATGTATTTGTGGATTCAACTTTCCTCATGTCTGTTAAGTTTTTTAATGGAGTGTTATTAAAAAACAAAAGCTTGAACCACAAATGAAATCCCACAACAAGATTTATATTTAAGATGCATGATATACTCTGTTTGCACCAAAAATAAAAAAAAAACCAACTGTTTTTCAACCTTCTGGAACTCTTGGTCTTAAGTAAACTGATGATTTTAAGATACAGCCTTACACAAATAAGCTCTTCTTAAAACCAAACAATTTGGCCATCTTGATGTACATCAGTTGTGTGCTCCATTAGGTGTCACTTTTTTGTAGGGAAGGCTACATAAATCAGGAGTGTCTTCCCCAGAAGAAATTAAGCTATGAAGTTTTATTGCTTTTTTATTACTGAGTGTATCACGGTATGATATTGTTTAATGAAATGTGACAGGCTTTGCTGGAAGAAATATAGTGAATACAACAGCTTTTTTGCATTTAACAAGATAAGGTGCCAATGTTTTATTTTCAGGATACAAAATGATTGTTTAGTTTGGACACAGATCTAGAAATCCATCATAATGTATACATGTATATTTTTGCAGCCATCTGGTAACTTTGTCATGATTTCTTTGATAGATCTTCAGAATGAGTTTCCAAGTTTTTTTTTTTTAAAAGAGAAAAAATTCCCAATTAAAAAGATCCATTTTATTGTGTATACATTGGGAATAAAACTGATTTTGTTTTGCTGTGTCCACCCACCCTCCCCAAGAAAGTACTTTTGGTGTCCTGGACCCCAAAACATTGCCAAAAGGCTTTTTCTTTTCTCCAACTTTAACAGTTTTTATTAAATATGCATTACTTAATACATACATACATATATGTATATGTAGTGTTTAGTAATTTATTTTTAACAACCTTAATTAATTTGGTGGGGGTTGGGTGTGGTTTGTTTGTTTTTTGTTGTGTTCTTTTGTGGTTTTTTTTAATTTGAATAATATACTCTGTTCATCCAATATTTTTGCCAACCCCTTGTCCAAAACTGATCACTGTAGTTAATTCCTTGGTCACTTTTTACCTGCAGACACTCGTACTGGCGCATATTTAGAATTGAGCACTTAAACAATATTGTGCAGTATCAAAGGGATCTTGAGGGTCCTTTCATTCTTGGAACACGTTGAGCCAAGTGGAATAGCCATAGTGCTGTAACTGTTCTGCAGCAAATATTCCAGTCATTCTACATGGCTGGAATGGATTTAAAATACAAAATTCCTGTACTCACTGTTTTAGAATTTACATTTCAGTCAGTGCTTTTGACTGAAATGAACTGTCTGCTGAGAGTCCCTTGTTAGGGTGGTTCAAGATAAAGTGTCACTTGTTATGCTATTTATGTCTGCAAAATACAAGTGGTTAGGAATTTCCTGGTGCAGTTAGTAATTCTCTGCGTGACTGGGGGCCTGAGGTTAACCTAATGGAAACTTCTGCTATTAATACCTGTGTGGAGTGTTTTTAAGAACTGTAAGTGCATACAGCTGTTCACTGTAAACTTAAAGTAAAAACTTGCATTATTTTAATTGGCAGGTTCTGAAATGAGGAAGTACTAAATTAGCAGTGGTTATTTCTTCAAATAAGAAAGAAAATGCCAGTGTGCTTGCAGCAGGAGTAGGATCTCTTTAAAAGGGTAGCATAAAGAAAATCTTTCACCCTTTTTGTTTTTTAGTCTCGTTCTCTGTCTACTCGAGATCATAAACTTTAATGCCATTTTCACCTGCTACAAAATACAGATCTTTCTTTGGGTAGCAAAAGCAAAGGGGGAAACAAGCCCAGCCCAAAAGGCTCAGTGATGAGAACAATATTCTTTCAAGTTCAATTATATAGCTGTGCCTTCAGAACTGAGCAGCCTTTCTCAGAATCACTGGGAAGCCGTTTCATCCTTTGGCCTTTTTTCCAGGCTGTGTTCAGACAGGCACTGTCACCTTTCCCGTGATCCACTTAGGGCATGTCAGGGAAGAGATGTTTTCATTAAGTACCTCTGATCACTGAGACTCATTTTTATCGATGGTGTATAGTGCTACTTTGTGGTTCACCTGATTAAATCCTCTGACCCCTCAAGTATGGAGGATATTTAAGTAATTGGGTATTATTTCCTCACCTGTTTCTGAGTATCTTGGCTAATGGGACTACAGTTGCTCATGTATGTCTGATGTTGGTGATTGTGTCAGTGATTTAAAAATAGGATCACTTCCTGCTTTTAATTTTGTATCTGTTCTTTGTCCTTCTGTGTAGTAAGAATGAAGAATATACAGTATGTTAGGCTCTGTTATGTCATTTTGAATGGCTTCAGTGGTGGTGCTTCTCAGCAGCCGAAATCCATCGGTTTGCAAAGTAATCAATGTGTGCAATATAAATATAACTGTTGTTGCTTTATAACTGAGCCTCTCAAATACTGTTCTGTTTCAGTAACTCTCTGCAGGGAATAATTGTCACAGAGGGGTCTCGTTTCCCAGTACAACTTAGAAAATAAGTGAGGTGTTAGGCTGGAAAGCCTCCAGGCAAGGAGAGATTGTCATTGTTGGCTGTGTTCATCTATTGTATGTACAAGGTTGCAGGCAGCTGCCTTGATCACTCCTCAATCGTTTTGTTGTGCTTTTTTAGAGCCTGAATGGTCTTAGTGATTTGAGATTTCCTTTACGTTTAACGCAGAATGCTGAAGGAGTCGATGAAATAACTTTTAGATGACAGAACCAGAAGAATTTTGTGTGAATTGCCACAGGACTTTGCACTTCTTATTGCATTTCTTGCTTCATTTGCTCTTCTCCTTCATGTAATGCCTAACATCTGCTGGGTAGGAAAGAATGCAGAACAGGAAACTTCTTCCATTCCATCTTGTCTTAATATTCTACCTTTCTTCATTTGTAGTTTTACAGCAGCATGTTTGTTGAGAATTAGGAGGTAAGAGTTAAGTAAGACTGCTTTGCTTTAATGCAAAGTATTTGCTACAACTCAAATCAAGATCTCTGAAACATGACTGCTTTTCCTTTGGGAATTTGGAGAAGCTGTTCTGAGAGACACGAGGTTCATTGTGGTCCCTGAAAAAGGTGGTTGGATTTTTTTCTGTTCTGCATAAAGTCTAAGGTTTCTGCTGCATTGTTTGAGGCATAGTGTTCAAAAAAATTAAGTTCATCTAAATCTTGTCATCATTGTCTTGAAGCGGCAAGGTTCATGCTTAAGTTTATATGTAATTCCAAATTACTACTTTTTAAAAAGGAGTCACAAGCCACTAAATTGCTCTTATGAGAAACATTGGTTTATCTTTTCCTTGAAGTCTAAGTGTGGTTTGTACATCTGTGGCTGGTGAGATTGAGTCCTACATGGTTCTGTGTAATGTAATCTGTGTAATTAAACTGTGTATTATGATCCAAATCCTGGTCAGTGTCCAGTATTGAATATTCCATGCCTCAGAGTAGCCGATGTGTGTTGGCATGTGGCCATATGAAGCTTTGCAATACAGTTGCATAAAAATAAGTTTGATTTTAAGCTGTTTAATTTACCTGCTTGCTGATAAAACTCATCATCCTGCCTTCTGTCTGGCTGTCATCTTCTTCTCTGTCAGGGGTGGTAGATGGTGGTTGGGGTTTAGGTGTTTTGGTACTCAGATTTCTTTTCTGTTCTTTTTTAGTTTATGAAATAATATTATGATAATGATACTTGCCCAAAGCATTCTTAATTGCAACTGGAATACAATGCCTTTTGCTTTCCCTAGCATGTGGCTGTATAATAAAAGCAGTTCTCTCCAGACAGAGTTACAAATTCTGTTTATTATTGAGATATAATATAGATCTCTACAGAACATGTGAGCAAACTGAATGGAGAGGCTGAGCTGTTCTCTGCACAAATGGGAGACTTTGCAGCGCTCTTGCTTCATTTGCTGATGAAAGTTTGAAAGCATTTACCTGTCAGGAAAGAAAGACTCATACCAAGGAGTTTTCTACCAAGCCAGGATTGTTGTCTTTGTAGTCCAAATACGTTTATTTTTAATGCAGACTGCAGTATGTCTAGGGAGAAGAACATCGCTCGCAGGAGAGTTTTAAAAATAGGATTGTCAACTTTTTAATGTGTCCTTACTTTCGAGCTTTCAACATCTGACCTAAGTATGCTGTGAATCAAACAAAAATCAAATTATAGCAGCATACCTATTGTCTCCTGCCCTGATGTACTGCAAGGAAACAAAGTAAGGGAGAAATAAAATCTCTTTTTATTGCAGGAAAGTCAGCACTTGAAGGACAGTGCTTCTAGTTGAATGCACGGAGTGGAGATTGGAGGAATATTTCTGTAGACAAATTCAATATGTTGGGACATTTAAGTGTAATGAAATTTGAGATAAAGTTCTGTGATTTTTATTGATGAAATACTTAGCTTGCTACAGGAATGCAATATTACCATGGGACGTTTGCACTGCTGTATAAAACATCTGAATGTTTGAAAGTATGATTTATAAGAAAAAGCGTTTTGTTTGACAGACTGGCTTTTTTAATGTGCAGGGAAAGCATATTACAAATTAGGCTTTCAACTTCTTTATTAGTTACTGCATTGAAACTGTTTTGACAAAGTTATCATCTAGATTTTCATGAAAATTAGAGCTACTTGTCCAATTCCTTTTGCTTCAGAGTGACTATCAAAATAATCTGTGTGAACTGCAGAACTTAATGTCCCCAAGAGAAACTAGTAAGAGCATTTAATAGTGAACCAGGAGATTTCATAGAATGTTCAGAAGCTGATGGAGGACTTCGTTTTGACCCAGATGGTGATAACAGGTAGAGCAAAATTTCCAGGTGCTTTATTTTTTAAAGGTGATTGACAAATAGGGTTTTTTAAAGTTTTGGCTTGGTTTCCAACCTGTGGATCTGGAGGAAGGGCAGAAAATCTTAAATTACTTTGAAGAGCCATTTTAACTGACTGGGGTTTAGATAGAGATTGCATTAATAGGGATGGATACTGGTTTTATTTGTGTAAGTTCTTGTATTATTTGCTTCATTGTGAAGGCGCAAAAGAAAGAGATTTCTATCATTAGGGTTTTTAATGGAGGAGGGGAAAATGGCAGCTCTGAGGGTCAGCAGGCATTTAAAACCTCTCAGTTTGGTTCTTGGCTGTGTTGAAATATGGGCTCTGACAGTGCTCAGGGCTACTGTGTGAAATCTTTCTGCTAATTAACTTGTTTCCAAGTCGTGGAAGTTTCTAGGCTATAACTGATGATAAATACCATTGTTCTGAGGCTAAATACATATCTAAGACTTACCAATATGAACCCAAAATGCTCTTAATTTCACAAGCACTGCAGAAGAAACTTTGACCAAATTTACCTTATTGCATTGAAAATCAGCAATAGGATATGAAATGAGTTGTGGCAGAAACTGTTAAAAAAGGCAGCTAAGTTGAATTACAGACAGGCTTGGGAATCTGGCTGCAAGTGGAAATACAAGGCAATCAGTTGAAACCTTTGCATGTGGAGGTGGTGGCCCAGAGAGGCTGCAGAGTCCCCATGGACTTTGGAGATTCTCAATATGTGACTGAAAATGCCCTGAGCATCCTGTTGTGGATGACCCTGCTGTGAGCAGAGGCCTGGGCTGGATGGTCTCCAGGGTCCCCTTCCAACCTCAGTTATGGTTGTCAGTTATTCAGTCATTCTGAGAACAACAGATCCCCCTGAACTTGACCACAGAAATGAAAAATTACTATTCATCAGTCCAGGAAGCCTCTTGCAAGATCTTTATTCAGATTTGAAAGTGAGCTTGAGGCTGTATTTGAAAGCTGCATGAATCAGTTCAGGCCTTTGATAGTTTTCCATCAAAATACATTACTGCATTAGAGTACATTAATATATTAATAAAGTTGTTGTTAATTCTCGTATCCTATAATTGATACTGACTGCGAGTCTTAAACACACTAATTTGACACTATGTTTTTGCTGTGGAACATGCTCGTGTTTTAAATCCTCAAACCAAGCGGAAAACCTAATTAATACACAGAAAGTGTGCGAGCTTAACGAACTTGGTAATCTTCCTGAGTTCTCACAGTTAGGATATAAATAAAACTAAGAAATCTTTCCATGTCAGGAAACAGGTTTCACTAAATACTTTAAGGGAAAGCATTCACCCTAAAATACCCAAACTGCAGTTCTCTGTGGAAGAGCTGAAAATGAGGGAGGAAATTTTATTTTTTTTTGCATCGTAAGTACTGTGCAGATGAAGTAATTAAGGTATCTGCAATAACAGCTTTATTTTAAGTTAAATAGAAGTTACCCTGCAAGTGGAATTTAATGAACAAATACTTTATTAGGATTCAGTCTCTGATTCTTCCCCTTGGTTAGTATGAAAAAGGCAAAACCTTTGGCAGTCTTTGAGCTTTTTGCTATGATTTACTGTGGAAAAAAATGGATATTTAACTTAGGCAGGATGAGGGGGCATCTGGTGAGCTCTGCAGTTTGGATAGAAAGTACTATATGAAATATTCCATCTCGCATTTAATGATGGGTTATTAGAATGAAAAAGAAGTTTGTCAGCTAACTGGCTACACAAGTGGAGTTCCCAGGGGATAGTTTTGCTTCGGATACAGAAAAATTAGGTATTCTGCAGTTCAGCATTGAGTCCCACAGAATTAATCCCTCCTGGCTAAAACAGTTTTGGAGAAAGATTGCTGAACTCTGGAGGTCTCACTGCTGAAGCAAGAACTGTTCTGTTTGTCACACTCTCAGCAAGCTCAGGCATGGATGAACGGATCGTCTTTTACAGCTCTTACCGAGCAAGGAAAATCAATTAGGAGTTTAAATGGATCCAAAGAACTGCTTAATATTTCCGTGAAGGCATGTTTTCTCTAACTGGGGATGAGGTATCCAGCCATTCATTGTTGAATGGGAAATGCTCATTTCCTGTCAAGCTACCACAGTTTGAGAAACATTTCACTTGAATTACGTGTAATCGTTATTATTTTTAGCTTTGGGAGGATGAGGCGACTGAGATCTGCATTTTGTGCTGATCAGATGATCACATCATCCATAAATTCTGTGATAGATCTACTTCTACCTTCCAAAAGTATTCCAGTTCTTTTTCAGCAGGCAAATCCACATACTGATGTGTTGAACCTAACTTCTCTCAGCCAGGCTGGAGTAAGGTTTTCTTGATGTTCTCGTGTGTCAGGACTTCATATTTCATCTGGAGTACGAGGCAAGGAGGTGAAAGCCAGCCGTGCAAAACTGCAGCCTCAGCCAGGAGCTGTTTGAGCTGTTGAATGTCTAACTCTGGTAGAGCTGGGATTAAATAAGGCTCTCACAATGCATCAGTTCTGCTTGACCAGCCTGTGCAGGTCCATTATCTCAGCGGTGTGTTCAATGAGAGTTCTTCTGGGTGCCTGCCTTGTGTTGATAAAGTATCTGGAGGATTTGTGGAAGTTTGGTACAAGTCTCTGATCCCCACAAAATTAATGTGATGCTGGTATCTAAACACTAGGAATTCACTCTCCTTTTACAATGAAAGGAACCACAAAAGGTTTATAAGTGAATGCTACATTTCTTGATTTGTTGGCTCCTTCTTCTATAAAAAAAAAAGGGGGGGATTTGCAAGCTAAATAAAATTTGAGGAGTTTTCCATGGAAATATAATCTCAATAACTGTGTGTCATGTAATGCTTAAATATTTTCTAAGGAATTACTTAGGTATACACTTATAAGAGTAAGCTCTCTGGTATTGTTCATCAATTGCTGGAGGCTTGGCTTACAAAAGGAATGAATTTCTTTATATTCAGTGATAGTAGATAAAATGAACTTGGATTTGGTGTCAGCTGTGTATTTTTGTATTTAGAAAATTTCAGGAATGCTATGGAGTTACTTCTGTGTCTACTAGTTAAGCTTTTTTAGGACATGATGTTGGTGAACGTTCACAATTCTATGTTCATACTCCCATCTCCTAAATCTGATGGCTTCAACCAAACATGCCAACAACATCTGGGCCTACCTTGCTCGTGGAAGAGTTTTATATTTGTATAGCTCTGTTCCCCAAAGAACTTAGCATGCTTTACAGCACACCAGGTCTGCAGTTCTACTGCAGAATACACCCATTTACAAAAGATACACTGAGCCTTGAAGTTCACAACCTCAAGGAAATTCTGGCTCTCTCCTTTGTGAAAAGAAGCTGCTTCAGAGCCCCACGTTTTCCCTTGTTGCTTTTCCCACAACTTCTGTTATCTCGAGAGATTAACGTTGGAGAGAAGCCTGGGCTCGAGTCTTTGTTCTTTTTGGTAATTGGATGCTGAGTTCTGTGGAAGGGGTATCTGATCTCACTCTCTCTGAGTGCACAGAGAACACATTATTCAGCAAGGAGAGAAAGAGCAGTGGATCTCACTGAATGTTTCACTTACGGGTTTCAGGCATTCAGGACTGCAGCCTTACCGTGCAATGGTAATCACATTCAAAAAGCTGTTTTATGGTGAGGAACAGTGAGGGAGAGAAATCGATCTGTATCAGCACGGGCACCCACAGAGTTTGGTACATCTCTGTTGCATCTGAGCAATTCATTTCCTTCAAAAAACAGGGGTTTGTCTTTTCAATTTTAAGTCAAATTAATGTGTTAAACCTTTCACGTCTGTTATTCGTTAGTTTTTCAGATTTCAGGTTTAATCATGAGAGATAGCCATGATTGTTTTTGCAGTAGTGTTGTCTTGCTTTTATAATTTAATGCACATAATACTGTAAGCGTTCATATCTCCTTCATTTGATTGATCTAGCTAAATAAGTCAGTCTCCTTTTGTGACTTTAGCTATCCATTGCGTAGTGCATTTTACCATGTTTTTCCTTTTTGCCCTGTTCAATGTGGGTTCCTCCTTCTCAGATTTATTTAACTGGTATTTTATATACATTTTAAGAGATTTGAGTGCTATATAAGAGATACTTTCCCTTCTCATCTGATGCATTTCCAGGCTTTATTTTCACAGATGGTAAGAGGCAATTTAGTAGCTCTCTGCTGGTGACAGAGGAGGGTCCTACTTGTCTCCCTCTGTTTATCTTCCATTGATCCTGTTTTTGTGGGGCTGTTCAACAGACTAACCCAGGACAAGGGATAAACACTTAAGGAAATATTTTTTAATTGTGAGGGTGATCAGTGCTTGGTTTCCCACAGAGATTGTGTAGTCTCCATCCTCAGGGATTTTTCAAAAGCCTTCTGGAGATGGTCCTGGGCAGCTGGCCCTGCCTAAGCAGGGAGGGTTGGTGACTTCCAGTAGTTCCTGTCCAGCCTCCCATGGCCTGTGATTCTGTGGCACATTTCCTCAGTCTTGTTTCTTTTAATGGGCCTCACTCTACTCTGGATGAGAATTTACAGAGCTGGGGCTCCAGGAAAGAGGGAAAAAATATTCTTATGGTGATCTTTTTCATTTATGAGATGAATGACTTGTACAACCCAGTGTCTGTCTCCCCTCATCCAGTTCCTTTGAAATTTCTCTGACTAGCAGGTGCTGGTTTAAGTTTTTTGCACAGTGTGGCATTCAAGCACATCCTGCAGTTGTTTCATAAAATCTTCCAGTGTGTGTTTATTTGTACTCACTTAGATAAGAGTCTGTGGGAATGGGGCTGAATGCCTCTAATCCTGGTGAAATGAAAACGGGATGGGGACCTTAGGGCTGTGTCTGTTCCTGACAGATCTGGTGGTCCAAGTGGCCCTTGGATTCCCACAAATCCAGCAGCTGGCATTCAGCACTCAGGAGGTCTTTCCTGTGTAGTTCTGCTGCAAATGTGCATGGAAAAGCAGTATAGTGATCATTGTTGTTTTGATAAAATACCTTTACTTGCGAAGGGCCTAAGGAATTGCATAACGTGAGTGGATTTGGTTTTTAACTTGGTGTTTTTTGCTTGACAGGGTTTTTTTTACAAACTTTAGAAGTGTAAGTGGCCTGCTGTATTCTCAATTATTAGTATTATAAATAGACACCAGTATAGGAGCATATATAGATTTAAGATATTGCTGCCTGGTTTGTACTAATATTGTGCCAGTATGAATTGCTTTTCATGCAGAAAAAATTAAATTATTATAACTCTTCCCTTTTAAAAATAGGATGCTCATTTTGAAGATCAAATTGCAACCATTTATCTGGGCCTCTGTAAAAGTGAAAAGGCAACATAATTGTTTTACTCAGCTTTTTCTTGGACATTGTCTAGTTCACACAAACTCTTACTCATATCTGTTGCGTGCTTTTTAATGAAGAGAACTGACTGATAGTAAGGAAAGAAAGGTAGAAGTTGTTTACTGAAATGCAGTTCACAGAAGATGATACTCCTGGTGAATTCTGTATCTCACTGCTTACAGTAGTAGAAAGGTGTAACTAATGTATTTAGGTGGAGTTTGAATGCATCCGATGCTCGTACCTGGCCTGTTGTTCCAGGACAGACTTAGAGTGCAAAGGCTGACCTTTTGCAGGACTTTACTGAATTGTCTGCAAGTGCAAAGTCCCAGGTTTGGTGCTGTAAGTTCACTCCTGTAAAACTGAGTTTGAGTATGCAGCCTTTCTCTTCTGTTCATCGTGGAATACTGTGAAACTTGGTGCATGAGAAACATGAATAATAATCTTCAGCTTTCTAGAAAGTAGTTTCAAAATGAATCGAACCTATGACTATAAAAGCCATGTATTAAGCACGGATGTATGGAGAAGTGTGACAGTAGGTTTGACAGTATGGTTTTTATGGTTTTTGACCTGTGTGTTTGTGGCCTGGGCAGAACTGAGCTGAGCTTACTGGGTTTACGTGGCTAGGTTGGAATCTTGCATTCAGTTTGTGTTTATAGTTTTCATGATTCTGATGTTGTCTTTCTTTGCCTCTTTTTTTTTTTTTTTTTTAATTTTATTTACCTGAAGGTAACTTCTTGTTGCCTGAATATATTTGTCTTTGGCAGAGCAGAGCAAACAAATGCACCTCTCTTTTTTAAATCTATTCTGCAAAGTAGACAGTGCAGTTAAAAACAAAAACAAACAAACAAAGATAAAATGAACCAAGGGAGGAACTCATAGAATTTATCTTTCTGCGAAATACATTTGTCACAAACATTAATAGACAGAAAGCTTTCTTATCAAGTCTTACGTGTAGTAGAAGAAAAACCCTCCCACTGGGCAGGATCTACTGATCCACACGTTGGAGCATGAGGTGCTCTTGAGCCCCCACAGCTCACCAGTTCTGCAGTCTGCCCTTCTTCCCTTTCTGCAGAACTGCAGTTTCAGTTTTCACATGCAATCATACATCGCTATTACAGGATTAGTTTTACTCATTTTCTGTTTTGCTAAACTGCTAACCCCTCCC
Source organism: Struthidea cinerea (assembly GCA_013397865.1). Taxonomy (NCBI): domain Eukaryota; kingdom Metazoa; phylum Chordata; class Aves; order Passeriformes; family Corcoracidae; genus Struthidea; species Struthidea cinerea. The sequence continues at coordinate 544,110 of VZTI01002730.1, forward strand.
TTCCCTCCAGATGCCTACTGGGACAGCTTAAAAAATGTGTACTCACTTAGGTCCTTACAGATGAGGGGTGAGGGCTCTTGGAGCTGTGTGTAATTGCAGAAATACATGTATCACTCAGATTATGTTAATGCTAAAATGATTATGTGCACTTCAGCTGAATAGTTGTCTAATTCATCCAGCTGTGCCTTGACAAATTACCATGGAAATAACCATTAATTATCTGATCTATAAAGGGAGAAATCATTTGATCTTTTTCCAATTATTACTGAGTAATTAAATGATAAATTACCCACATGTAAACTAATCTGCATCTAACAAAGCAGTACCTAAGATTGCAAGGATCTTGTAATGTGGTACCAGAGAAGTGAAGTGGGGGCTGGTGTTAAAAGAGTTCTAACTCACAAGCATAGTGAAAAATGTGAGGTAGAGTCTACTTGGAAAGTGAGGAGCAGGGAGACTTAGAAATTTATTTCTGCTCTATATTTCTCAACTAGATTTGCTGTTCGTATCAAAAATTATGCTTGACTTACAGGGTTTTATTTATAACTTTTATTTTATTATCTACCTGTTATATAACTACAAGGATATAGAATCCTGGAATGGTTTGGGACCTTAAAAGGTCCAAAGAAGGGACCTTAAGAAAGGACCTTAAAGCTCACAGGGACGCTTTCTACTCTCCCAGGTTGCTCCAAGCCCTGTTTAACCTGGCCTTGGACACTTCCAGGGATCCAGGGACAGCCACAGCTTCTCTGGGCAACCTGTGCCACGGCCTCTCCACCCCAACGGGGAAGAATTCCTTCCCACTATTCCCCCTTGTCCTGTCACTCCAGGCCTTTGTAAATAGTCTCTCTCCATTTTTCCTGTGGGTTCTTTTTAGGCACTGGGAGGCCCCAGTTAGTTCTTCCCAAAGCCTTTTCTTCCCCAGTCTGAACATTCCCAATTCTCCCAGCCTTTCCTCATAGGAGAGGTGTTCCTCTCGAGGGCTGGAGACATTGAATGTGTTACAGAGTTCCTGTGTCCCATATGAGATGTTGCACAACTGCAGTATGTAAAGTCAATGTTGTTTATTCTTTAAGTCTTTCTATGTTTTAACAATTAAGTTTCTTTAACACAGATTTTTTTTTTTGCTTCAATGTGAGAATAAACTAGGTGTAAGCTGTACTTCATGATTTTAAAATCGGGATCCAGAGAGTTAAATATCTGAGCTCCCTAAAGAGGTTCTAAAGAATGTTAAAAGTGTGATGGATAAGTGTTAAATCTGTTATTGGACAGAGCCAGGGAATAAGCTGTGCTTTCAGAGACCAGCAGTAACCAGGAGAGGTCTGACACAGCCAGCAAGGCACTGAAATGAATACACAGCTCAGCACGCACTGAGCGAGTTGACACAACTCAGGGTAGAAGAGGCGGAAGAACTATGCAGATGTCACCGGGACTGAAACCTTTGGTGGCTAATTCTGCCAGATCTGTAAGCCTGTCTGCATACCTTACACTCCACATTCCTGACTGCCTTTGAAAAAACATCCTCTCTCATATCTGTGTGGAGAGTTCCTTTGTAAACCAGAGGGAACATGGGAAGGAAAGACAGCCTTGCACTTGCTTTGTTTTTTTTCTTGCATTCCCTTTCAGCTCTGGTATGAGGTCGGTTGTGCCTGCTGCTCCTGTGCCTTTGAAGCCAGCAGAATTCCTCGTCTGGGGCTGAGCTGGGAGACTTTTGCTGACACTGTTTACATCTTTGTGCTTCCATGTGTGTATAAATACATATTCTGTACACTGCTCAATATACAACTGACTTACTGCCATGTCCCTGTGTATATAATGATAGCAGTCTATTATATATACTCTGCTGAGAGGTTCAGTGCTGTAATTCCTGCTGGCTTTCTTTTAAATAGTAATCATGTGAATAATGGCTCTTTAATCACCTACTCCTTTTGGCAGCTGTTTCAACAGAAGACTTAAAGGCATAAAGTGTTCCTGTAAGATCCTGTCAGAGTTACTTTGCAGGTGTTAAAGAAACTGATGTCATATTTTACCAACTGCCTTGCAGTTGTCTCCACTTGTATGTAAAGCTTCTCAGAAATTGAAAAAATGATGTATTTCCAAGCATAAGGAGTGGCTCAAAAGACTTGAGCCTGTCATGAGTAGCATTTGCCAAGAGTGGAGTTTAGACACTTTGGTAGCTAAATTAGAAAAGGTCTGTGATGGTGATATTCCCAAGGGGCTTAGAAAAAAGAATTAGATTTAAGTTCTGTTAAAATTCTATCTTCAGAGTTGCTTTGTTTTGTTGCAATAGCTTCTATCTCTACTTTTCTTTTTCTGCTGATGGGAGGTGGCTTTTTTATTAATATGCTGTTGCCTGTGGGGAACCAATACATACACTAACATCTATTAAAAATAATTCCAGGGCTCACCCACGCATGCAGTAATTAGGATTGTGTGCATCCAAGGAAAATGAGTGTATAATATCTTCATTAAAGCAGGATAATAGAATTTTACTTACCGATTAGATAAATCTAAGACTTTAGAATGTTAAATTTCCTTTTCGTTTTCATGTTATTAATATTGATACGGCTATTTTGATAGTACATTGCCTTGTTAATGCAAGTTTCCTTGGGGTAGGAAAATGTGGAAAATCTGAAAGTCTAATCAATTAGAAAATTCTGTTTATTTTGGTAGACTGTGTTTACCTGGAAGTCAGTTACTTGCCCAAGAAAAACATTGGCATGCATGAGAGTGAAGAAAATAGTTTCTGTAGTACACTGTATAACCTTGGTTTTGTCCTTCTCTTTAACTTCAGAGGTGCCCTGAAGTTTGTTGTCTGAATCTCTAGTTTGGATTTTTTCTGGTAAATTTGAGCTCCTGTCCATTTTAATGTTATCTTGAAGCTGCCCTCTGTTCTGAATCTTAGTAACACTGAAGGGTTTTTGCCGTGAAATACCTAAGGTGCATGGGCTGGAGTTTCCCCAGGTCTGCTTAGCCCTCTGTGTGTTCACTCTGTAGCAATTCTTGTGTACTTTGGTGTATAGTTTCAAATAACTGTGCTTTCACCAGTTAAATGTATGGCTTTAGTCAGAGATAACTAGAAATGCATCTGCCTTGCTTCCAGTGATTGCTGGGTTGGCTACACTGAAGGAAGCCTGCGTGGAAGAGGGTGGCTTGAATACCAGCAGTGTGAACTTTAGATCGGGATAAGTGTTTGATTGGTGCCCATTTTCTTGGGTACCATATCATGAATTCTTTACACTGCAGCTCTTCTGGGCTCTAAACTGCCAAAGCAAAGTCCCTGATTGGACAATCAAGTTTAAAACCAGCACCAGCCTTTACACGTAGCACTGCCATCATAGCAGTGTTTTCCCCGTGCCCCAACTCCTGCTGCTGCCCAGCACTAAAAGCTCCAGTGTCAGGCAGAACTATAATTTCCAGTCTTCTGGGTCATTCTCTGAGTGCTGCTGAATTTTCCTGAATTTCAGTGTAGTGGGATTTAATCAGTCCACAGATGGAAGTCCTCTCAATTCAAGTCAGGGCTCTGTTGCTGCAGGACAAAGGTTCACCTGTGTGTGTCTCCATCCTCTGGCACGGGCAGCTCCGAGTGCTCCCCTCCTGCTCTCTGCCAGCTCCCTCTCTTCTCCTGCTGCCTGCAGTTTCCACTTCCATGTGTTCATCTCGCTTCTGGCTCTCCTGCCCTAAACACTCGGATGCTTTCAGCTCTCGTCATGCCCTCTTCAGACTGGGCTAATGAGCACTTCCTTGGGGAATTTACAGCCGTTGTTTCCTTTCCTGGGCAGCAGTCAGGTTCATCCTTAGCACTTGGAAGGCTTTAGCATAGAACTGGCTCTAAAGGGCAGCAGTCACTCCAGCAGGAGGCTCCAGCTCTTTCTCATCCCAAGATGTGTGTGATTTCTCAGTTTGTTTGGCAGAACCCATCATCTGTCCTGAGCTGGTGGAAGCAGCTGCTCTTTGGGTTGAATTTGAGCAATTTTTGCTGAAATTGGTGCCTGCAAACTAATCCCGTTGGACTGCTGGGCAGGTCTGCAGAGATGTAGGGATGTTTGCACTGCAGTGCCCTATCCCAGACAGAAACCTGTGAGGACATGCTAATATATGCCCCAGCATGTCTGTATTTTGGAAATCTTGATGCTAAGCCTTTTATTCTGACAGCATTTGGGCCACGATGAATCCATGTGAATCAGGAATCCTAATTTTGTATACAATATGCACAACTCAGGCTATGACAATTCTCTCTTTAAGGGAGATTTCTGCCAGTCTCCCAGGCCCTCGCATTCTGTATCCACAAATGTACAATCCATCTTTAATTTCTATATATAATTACCAGAACTCTAGATGTATAAAAGGTATTAATCAGGAAAGTGCAGGTATTGGATTTTGTTGAATTAAGGTAATCTGTTAATTGATTGAAGATGATTCACTGCAAGTTGTGGTACTGAACTCAAGATATTCTTTATAATACTTCACTGTTAAAATGATTTATGGACTTGTCATTTTATCTTACATAAGGAACTGAGTAAAGTGACCTTGGAAGGATATTTTCATGATTGTTTTTAATACATAAGGGGAAAAAAAATTACCCAAAGTACTGCTATACTACAGAAATAATTTAGAACTTCAAAAGTGTTGTCAACTGTCTGTGCTGTAAACAGGATTTAGACAGATATAGTCTGCATAAGGAGATTCTGGCTTTTCACTTCTTTGAACATTAATAAAACCTCTCTGAGTTCATTCCCCAATTTAAATAATGAATGAGCTATTTTCTTAGCTCTCTCTCCCATATATACCCTCAAGTAATGTGTCTTACTCACTAAAGAAAAGCTGGGAGCATTTTTTTGGTTTATTTCTTAATGTCATAGGAGTTACATTTTTATGTGCCTGTGTCCACACTCCCAAGGACATGTATTAGTACTTGGAAAATGTCTAGGAGAGGTAGGCTGCTGCACAGGAGATGGGAATGCCATGTCCTTGGTTATTTCTTTGAATGTGATAGTGATTCCAAGCTTAGCAGCAACAGAAATATCCTTTGCTTCCCTTCTCAGAACTGCCTTGAGAAAACAGTTTCTGCATGGAACTGCCTCCCTGGGATAAAGCTGAGGTGCCAGCCTACATTTCAGATTCTCAGAGCCATATGTCCACACCAGCCTTAAGTCTAAATGTTTCTGTGTAGTCTACATAGTCTATATGCAAGAAATGGTAGGACTAAAGAAGTCGAATTAAATGCCTTTTAGACCCAGATAGCTTTGCTTACTCCTCTTCCTCCTCCATCAATTGATGTGCTTCCTCTTCTGAACTGAGCATTTCTTTGTGTTGTTATTATTTAAAATATCTTGTGCTCCACAGATGCAGCAAAGGGTGCTTGCTATGTTCTGAAGGGTTTCCAGCATTATTTTAGATCTGAAGTAATGAGTTAGGAGAAACAAACAGTACCAAGAGAACAGAGTGAGGAAGAGCTGAAAGTTATGAACAGTGTGTGCCGATGTATCTGCTTGGTGTAGCCGGGATGTTTTAAACTATTATTGTTTGGGGAAATAAAAGCCTGAGTCTGTGTCCAAATAGATGTATTGCATACTGAATTTTAAGAAGCAGGATCTGCTTTTCTCTCTCTCTCTGTTTGTTGCTTTTGTAACAAAGAGGAAAAACAGCCCTTAACTGAGACTGCAGGTTCCAAGTTGATGTAAATCAACACACTTCTGTTGAAGGCAGAGTTAACCCTTCCAGCAGAAGGTCTGGTGTCCACACCTGTGTGGACCTGCCTGAGTCATGTTGTGAGGAAATCTCAAGGAAAATGGATCCTTTTGAAGAGGAGTGGTTGTCCAGCTGACATGACTTGGGGTTTTCCTATGGAGCTGGGTGTCGATGAGGACATGACCTTACAAGGGTCACAAACACCTCAAGGGCTTTGTGATCCCACCTCCACTTTTTTCCCTCTCAAACCCCAAACCCCTCCATCCTTCTGTCATTCCCTGCACCATGTTGAGAGGGAGGAGGCATTAGTGATGTTTAAAGCTGCAGTGCAGAAAATGCCCCAGTTTGAAGTATCAGTTACTACTCTACAATGTGTAGTTGGAGAGGAGAGTTACTAAGTGGAAGAGAGAAGTCTGTGGCCCACTTTAGTGCCAGACATTGGTTTTCAGTGCTGAGTTTGTCCGTGGTGGCTGAGGTTTCTTGTTCAGTTACCAGGCAAGGTATTATGAGACTTAGGAAGGCTTCTAAATTGGGGGTCTGTTGTGTTGGCCTGGATTAAAAACACAAGAAATAATTCCAGACACCTGCTATGCAGTGCTGTGTTAAAATGTAGGAGCAGAAGGGGTTGTTATGATAAGGAGGGTGAGAATCCTCTGCTGCAGCCTTACACCAGAAACTGGAAGGTTGATATGCTCCATGGGATGGAAGACACTCTCAGTGCTTTTCTCTGCAGTCTCCAGTAGAGCGGTGGGCTTTGCACCCTTTTCTGAAGACAAAATTCTTTTGTTTTACCCTTTCTATGGAATTACACCCATGGCGTCATCTTAGGATCCAATATAACCACCACTGTGGGTTAAGAGAGGAAGATTATCTGTCTCCTGATGAAAACTGCTAAGCTATTGAAGTTCTTTATGGTTGGCAAGATGTTGCACTGGCATTGTGGAACTGCAGCCAAGCAACGTGGGAAATGGATTTGCAGAAGCAGGAAAGAGAACTGCCAACCCACTCTCCCTGCTGTGTCCTCTGGAAGGTCGCTGGTCAAGTGATAAACCTGAAGCTAGGCCAATTCACTGGTTTAATTTCTTCCTAAATCTCTCCTGTGGAGAGGAGGCCTCTTTGACTTCTACAATCCCTTTCCTAGGCTATGGGAAGAGGGGAGTTTTTCCTCTTCATCAGCTTCCACGGGAAATTCTCTATGGCTTCCAAGTTTCAGTAATTAAAATAGTGCCTGCAAAGCCCTCTCTGCAGATCACATAAGAACATAATGGGATCAACTCCCTACATCCCAGAGGTCCATTGAACTTGGTATTGCAAGTGGAAGTTTTTTTCTCAATGAAGTTCCATGTCTGAGGCCTAGCTGGTTTTACTGAGATCAAAGTCAAACTACTTGAAGCAGTATTTTCAATTTAGCTCAGCTTGTGTGATGATTCACACACAACAAAAGAATTGGTATCCCTTGAACTTTTGTATTAACTCTCTTCACAAGTAATTCTAGGGTTGGTTCTTTTGAATTAATCCAGTAGTAATGTTTAAATTAAATTCTTTAGCAGTGAATTACCATATTCAAGCTACAAAATGGAAATAAGTAGGAAACCGTTAATCTGAAAGGAATATTTATTAAACAGTTACCCTTTTCTTCTCAATAGTTGCCTGTGCTTAGCTCAAATTACTTTCTTTGTACAAGGGCTGTCCTGCTATTTTCTTAAGTGCTATTTTACTTTGAGAACACATCAGTTGTTTTTGCATAAGTGAACCTGTCATATGAAGGAAAGTGACAACTGCTGTTTTAAGCTAACCCGGTGTTTCAGATGGTGCTGTTTTATTTTCATTATGTGTTTTGGAAGAGGCAGAGGAGAACAAATTTAAAAGCTCAGTGATTTCATTAAGAAATATTTACTTATCAGTTTTTAAATATTAGCTTAAGCTATTTCAATCTGTTACATCTCTCAGGATTTTTAACATAGGGGAAAAATATACAAAGTTTTTTCAGGAGATGGTGAATTGTGATAGCTGTTAGGAAATTTGCCTTCAGATAAAACATGCTGGTGTGCCTTAGGACTCTGTGCTCTAGGAGGCTACTATATCCCATTTCTAAGTTTCCATTATGTTGCAGTTTTTTCTGATGACTCGGGTTTGTTTTTTTTTTTATTTTCAAGAAATACAGAATCATTGAGTTGTAGAATCATTTGGGTTGGAGAAGACCCTTAAGATGAAATCCAACCGTTAACCCAAAGCTGCCAAGCCCACTACTAAACCATGTCCCTGAGTGCCACGTCTGCACACCTTTAAATCCCTCCAGGGATGGTGACTCAAAATACACACTTCTGGTGTTTACTGTGGTCCTGGTTCACCACCTTAGTGCACATAATCTTCTCTCTATTTTCTTACTCTCCCAAGGCCGTGTTCACACTAGATATTAAAGTGATATGTTGGAATGCATTTGTCCCAGTGATAGGAATAGGTATTAGAGCAGCACAGGCTGCAGTTCATAAATTAATATCCCACCTTGTTGTCACTGGCAAATCCTCCCAGGGAGGGTGTGGGATACTCAGCTATGTGCCATTCAGATGACTTTGTGTCTTCAGGTTAGCTTTCACTTGAAATCACTAGGATTCAAATATCAGCAGAAGTGGGAAGATAACAAACGGTAATAAAGCTGGATTTTTTTTGCTAGGACTTAGCTCCTGGAATTTTTCTTTATGCTGAGCTCTGAACTCTGGGAATCTGTTCTGAAATGTTCAGCTGAACAGCTGCAGGGACGTGCCCCAAAGAGATCATTCATTGACTTCCTAGAGTGGGATAATTCCACCCTGATGAGCAGCTCTGTGTCTCGTCTGCCTGGAAATGATATTTCTTCTCCAGCCCTGTTCCCCACCTGAGGCTGGAATATTGACTTTTCCACGAAAGATATCCCATTATTTTTCCTCTGGTGTTACAATCCTTGTGCAGAGAGGAGGTCTGACACTTCATGCTGCTTATGTGAACAGCACAAATCTGTTTCGTTTATAAGGTTTAGCAAACAAAACACAGAGTATGAATTTTAAGTCTGGCACATAAATGTCTCACATGATGCCTCAAAAGTTGAGAATTACTTATCCTGGTTTCAGATGGATTCCCGAAACTGTGGTGTCTAATTTAGTGTGCATGCAGCTTCTGCATTAAAGGTTGCTGAGAGGTGCAGTATTTGGTTCTCATCCAGCCCCAGGAGAAGGTCCTGTGATACTACTAATAAAACACCCTCTGTGTTGCATCAGCATTTGTTAGAAAAAGAAAATAAAAACAATAACCAAATTCCTAAATCAAACTATCAGAGAGCCTTGGTTATTTTAATGCCTGATTCTTCAGGACCTTGGATAAGGTTTGTCTTCTTTGTTAGTGGGATTTGGTTTGTTTTTTTTTTGTTTGTTTTTTAAATCGAATTTATGCATTTACTCTGTTCCCTGAGTGGTCATATGTCATGTGAAATAGAGCACCCAGTGGTCCTGCTGTTCTTGTTTCCACTACAGACTTCAAGGTTTGGGAGTTAATTTTTTGGTTTAGTGTGGAAATTGCTTGATTTTTCCATCAGAAGATTGACTTTGGTGTTTGATTTCATCTGAATTTTGGGGGGGCCGAATTCTGCTGTCAGTATAATGTGTGCCTTTGGCAGTTCTTCACCAAGTTCTTCACAGTTCAGATTGTGAACTCCTTGAGGCAGATGTTTTTTTCTTCATACTCAGGGCCAAGTAGGCCATCAGGATTTAACAAATAAATAGAGTAATGATTATTCATAATCTTAATTCCTTGTAGATTTTTTTTCATTGAGAAATTAAGACTAATTAGGTACATGTTTCTACAGTGCTTTCAAGATGTAAAGTAGTATGTAAGTGCCAAATACTATCACTTAAAATCTCCTAGGGAAAAAAGATATTTATCAGGAGCTGTAGCTATGTGATGATGAAACATTACACAGCCAGAATTTTTGGAATCTGGCACATTATCTTTTATACCCATGAAACAGCCTTACGGGAAGGGTGTGAGAGGGCAATTGTTTAACGGAAATATGAAATAGAAATTCACAAGAGCTCCAAAAGGTGCACAGGTAAAATCCTTGTGGTGGTGTTGGTTGCTAGAAGGTGTATTCTGGAGAAATTAAACAGGGCTGCAGGAGCAAAGCTCATTAAGTGATTAGGAATAGGTTTTGTGGAACCCCCATTGCTGCCAGGGCTGGGATAGAGGGAGGTATCTCTAAACTGATTGATCCAAAGAACCCCCTGGGTTAGGCTGGGGTGAGAAAGGTGTGGGAAGGAGAGGTATAATCCAGCCTGTAAGGGCCTTCCCGTGCCTGCACGGAGGTTTTCATCCTCCTTAGTGCCACCACTAACAAAAGTGTCATCTGCTGTGACTGTTCCAGGAGTTGTACCTCCTTTGGGCTGGCAGTGGGTCTTTTTCTATATTGATGAAGAACAGGAAGGAGTGGGTTTGTTAATTATTATGTAGACAGCAATTACCTACTGTCCTCCTGCAGAGTAGGAAAATGTGCTTGAGCAAAAGCTAAATCCTGCTGCACCTGCTGCACTGGAGGGCTGCTTGTTCTTCAGCTTCCTGCTCCTGGCCTTTACACTGCATACTCCTGGCAGGCTGAGGTCAGCACGTAGAGCTGTTTCTAGATAATTTGGTATTTTTGCTGTCCACATGTGTGCGCTTTGCTGAGTTCAATCTGTATCTGCTAAAAGCATCCTGTGTTAGAAATCAAGGGGGTTTGTTTTCATTTTGGGTATAATGGCTTTGCTCTGAGCCATCCAAATCCAAACCACACCTAAGGTAAGAGTTTATCGGGCAAACTTTACTGTGCTTCATAATTCCCAGCATCTTGTATGTGTAAAATATTAAAATATCTTTATACTGGAAGGGAATTGTGGGTGTCTTGGTGCAGAACTATTCTCTGAAAAAAAAAAAGTCACTTCAGTTCTGAATTTTGACAGATGGATTTACTGGAAAGTCACTTTCCCAGCAGCGACTTCTGCAGGATCACACTTGAGAACAGAAAGTGTTTTATTTCTTTCTCTGTACTGATGAATTTAGCTTACATTTTAATACTGTGACGTGGCTTGGTACACACTCTCAACTGGAGGGATTGTGGAGACATTTATTTGCAGTTGATTTACTTGTAATAAGTTGGCAGCATAGTGCTGACACTACAGAACCCGCTTTTTAGCAGGAAAAAGTCATGTCTACCTCTTAGGTGAAACGAGTGATTTCTGCCCCAGAGGTGATCCTTTTATGGTGCTGGGTGAGGCCAGGACATCTGCAAATCCGGGTGCCCCTTCTAGCTTTCAGGCTTGTTTCTGAAATGCCCTGCTGCAAAAAAACAAGAAACTTTAGAAGACCCAGTTTTCTTGTGGCACCAGACCCCTAAAAACTGTGCTGCTAAAAGATAGTACAAAAGCTGTGGAGGGAAGCAATTTTCAGAGAACTGATTGAACAGCAGTAATCTATTTATCCTTCTGTGTTGTCGTGATGGGACAAGATCAGATACAGGGGTTTGATGTTGGATTGAGTATTCAGTGTCTCGGTGTTTTCTTCCCCTCACTCTCAGGTCTCACAGCTATTTTCTCAGTGCTTTTAGTCATTTTTATTTCTGGAAGACAACATCTGAAGAGCATCTCTGTTAGGTCCCATGAAACATGTACACCAAATTTGCTGTTTGAGGAAATTTTAGAATTATTAGTGTAGCAAGAAATCTTCTGAAAGCCTGTTATCTATCCAAATTCTCCCTGCAAAAATGAACATCTCAAAGAAAGCAGGTGGGGTGAATTAAATGGCCTCAACCTCATTGTTGTAAAGTTGGACTGCAAATATTTCCCTTCTTGTAAAGCATTCTCTCTTCTTCTCTCTTTTTGTAATCCTATTTCATTGTTCAAAGGCAGAATGACATAAATAGAAGGAAAAGCTTTGGGGAGAAAAAAAATAAGCCAGTAATCTTTCAAAAATCCCAGGTAGGTAACTTCAGTTAAAGACATAAAATACGAACAAGCCAAAAACTTGGGCAAAATACGAGGATCCCAGTGCCTGGGGGCACCTTACGGAAGTATTAACTGGTGTTGCTGCCAAAAGGAACAAACCTCTTACTTCCTTCTCAGTCCCTTTTTCCAGCCTCTTCACTGCCTTCGCACTCGTTTCTTACAGCTGCGCTCTGAACTGGGCCTGAAGGCTGATGGAGATTAAAATCAGCCCAGTCAAATGCAGTTCAGTTGTTGTAACACAGGAGAGTTCACTGCCCCTGGTTTCCTGTGCAGGGCTTATACCAAACAAGGTTTATACACAGGGAGGAGTTGGGGTGGAAAAACAGAAATGGGGCTCCTGTGTTCCCACAAAGTACTGGCTGATTCTGGCATTAGGTGTATCTAGAAACAGTTGGGAGAACATCCTAAAAGCCCTGAATTATGCTGAAGCCACGGATCCATCAGCTGTGTATCTGTATTACATCTGGGGGGGTTGTTGTTTTCTTAACTGTTTTAATATGTCAAAGAGAATGCCTCTTTGTCCAGTATTTTCACCAGCTGTTCTTGTGGTGCATTGTGGGCTTGGAATATTCAGAATAGTCTGAGTCCACTTGACCAGGTTGTTCCCAGCCCCATCCAGCCTGACCTAATGATCAGCTGAGGAAAAAGGAGCCTCTGAAGGAACAGAGTGAGCTTGGTGGTTGTGCTTGGGCAGGGAGCAGGATTGGAGAGGAGTGGGTTTGCAAGAGCAGGAATGTGGGCTCACATGGGTTAAAGATGTAAAATAACAGTAAGGATCTGTTGCTACATGCCATAGTCTGTATCAGATAGTGTAACTCTTTTATTTTCACTTTATTTCCTTTTTAACAGCTCTTGAAAGCGTGTCTGTTGGTACCTGCCTGTGTGCAGTTTCTCATACATAACTGGTATGTTGATGGGTTGTGTTTCTCTGATTTGAACGGATGAACATGTTCTTTAGTGGTTTAATCAGGACACTAATGCCATGACAGCATTGATTTAGTAAGGGAATAATCGTTGTGTTATGAAGCCTGGTAAGACCCTGGTGGTACTATTGCCCCATTAAGTAGGTAGTGAAGCAGGAAAACCTTTGCAAACCTGACAGTGAGAGCCCAAAATCAGTGCTGGCCTGGAGCTTGCCTGTAAGCCAGGCTTGTCGAGGTCGTTAAGCCCATGTGGTTGTCCCTGTGTGCACACATACACTTAGCTTACAAGAGAATTAATAAACCGAGTATTTCAAGCTAAGTGTGATGCTGACACCCACAAATGTTTATAAAAGCTCTGTCTGGGCATTGTTCTACTGCCAGCACAAGGGGCTCAGGTTTTCATTCCATGGTTTATTTCTAACTCTGCCTCTTTCTTTGTAAGCTCTCCTGGCTGTTTTTAGGATGTTGCTGTCTGTGCACTTAGTTCTTCAGCCTTTCCCGTGTTTACTTACTGCTTAAGCCAAAAAGAGCTGGCAAAGTACAGGTAAGGAGAACAGAGAGTGGCAACAGGTAACGCAGATATGAAGGACGACTTAAAAACCATAAATTCAAAACATTAAATTTTCATAGATATTTGCTTCTAATTGCTCTGCTAATTCAGTGTAAAATTGTTACTTAAAAAGATCTCATTCAATGTTGTGAAAAAGATCTCGTTCAGTGTTCCAGAGGTTGATGTCCACAACAAGGATTCATGGCTCTGGTTGCTGTTCCTGACCCTGCTGCCAACATTCTGTCTGTCAGTCCTGTGACCTCTCAGTGCCTTCACTCTGAGGGCATAATTTACTTTGACATAACTGTGCCTCTGCCACCATACTTCTTCAGGTCCAGGTTTGCAGGTTTCAGTGTCCAGAGTAATGTCTGGTACATGTGGGTACATTTCTCACAGTGTTCGGGTTCCTTTTTATGGTCATTTTTACATAAGAATACACAGAGATAATCTGTAGGCTGAATAAATATATTAACAATGTTCATCATTGACATAATCTCCTTGCAAGCTAATTGATTTCTGAGGTGTTGCAAAACCAAGTTCTTGCTCATTTTTTAATCACTTAAAATATAGGGACTTTGCCTAGACTTTAAAGGATTATTAAATGAGTTTCACGATCATTTGCATGATCTTTGAAAGGTGTCTCAGTTTTGTATTGACATTACCTTATCTTCCAGTGGAATATGTAAACATCATTTAATGCTTGCCAGGGTTTCTAGCAGGCACAGAGAATTCAGTGACTAAAGCTCCAAGCTCTTTGGAGCAGCATCTCCCAGATCCACTGTGCTTTACTCACTTGGGTTCCATTTCTTCAAAGCAAGTAATAAGGAATCTCCTTTAACACTAGAATGTTGGCTTTAAAACGTATTTGTCATTTCATTTCTTTCAAAACTGTCTGTACTTGCAGTGTGTAGTATCCACAGACTGGTTTGGGTTGGAAGGGACCTTAAAGATCACCTTGTTTCGACAAGGGCAGGGACACCTTCCACTAGACCAGGTTGCTCCAAGCCGCACCCAACCATCTTGATGTTTACATTGTCTAAATTCTGGCTCTCAAATACTGGCATTTCAGCTGAATTTGCTGAGTGTCTGATAACCCCTCTGAGCATGGACAGTCTTAGTGCACTCTTCTGTGTTGAGTGTGCAGTTGAAATGTGGATAATAAATATAAATGGGCCACAGATGGTGTGAGATTGTGTGTTTTGTGTTACTGTGTCAGATTTTGGCCAGAGCTGCTCTGCGATAACCAGACATGGCAGATAATGGAGTGCCTGGCTTCCTACCAGTGCTCCTGGATGTCTGACATCTCATGAGTAGTGCTTGGGCTCAGGCGAGCATTGGAACCCAACCAGTAATGATTCCAGCTTCCATTCTTCTTGCACACTCAGCAGAGTAACCCCGGCCTGTTTGTGGGGAGTTGAGGCATTTCTCAGGAAACTTTCTATGGTTTGCTGAAGAAGGCATTAAAATCCAGGTGATGTGGTTGAAGTGATGGTAACTCACTGTACTGCATTGCAGTTTTTAAAACATGTGTTAGTCTAGGGTCACTAATACTTAGTCCAGAATCATTACTACATAGTCCAGGATAAATCTCCCAGTCAAGAAAATGGTTTCAGCTGGACTTTGAATAACTACAGGCTGTAATTTTAAACATCAACACCCCAACACTTCATGCGAGAAATAAACCACAGGCTACTTATTTTACAGCAGTTAACACATTTTTAAATGATCATAACTGACTTGCACTTTTCATATCTGTGTAGTTGTTCACACTACTGCAGAACTGAAAGCAAGTCACTCAAATGTGAGATACATATCAAAGTTCTCCTAATTATTGTAGACAGCTAAAGCACAATGTGAAGACATTATCTTATGAACAGTTGGCCTCTCATGTTTTGTTTCCTGCCTTGTGTAAAGCATTTTACAGAGCTGGCAGTTAGTTCTGCAGAGTCTGAACTTGATCTTAATGAGAGGAGAAGCAGCAACACTTTAAATGAGAAGCTCCTATCAGTCACAATAACAAAATGTGCAGATGTTCTTTATTAAGAGCAGAGTAATTTTATTGGTTTTCTTGTATCAAGTACAAGTAAAAAAACCTGCTGTAGTTTAAGCCTTTTTGATACCATGTTATCAAAAGCTGAAGTCAGTTCTTTTGTTGTATGGGCTATTTAGCAGGTGGTTTATTGTGATATAAACCTCCTTAAGGATATTTTTGACATGTTTGTGAATTATGCAGGAGACGTGGTGGCAGACCAGTCCTCTATTGCCTCCTATATTAGTTGTCCAGGAGAAATCCCAGGATTTAAATAAATAATGCTTGATGTCCAAGGCCAGTTTGGATGGGGCTTGGAGCAACCTGGACTAATGGAAGGTGTCCCTGCCCATGGCAGGGGGTGGAACTGGATGGTCTTTAAGGTCCCTTCCAACCCAAAGCATTGCAGTGAGGCAGATGAAGCACAGTGACACCTTGGGAGTGTGTGGCAGTGTTTTTCAGTATACAATATGAATACAGGGTTCTTTCACTGTAGTTTGGGTAATGATCTATTCAGTTTGCTGTCTGCCTCATTTGGACGTCCTGAATTTGCAGTTGATTTATAAATTGTCAACAGCACGCAAGCCTCTTTCTTTCCTCCCCCCTTGGTGCCACCCCACTGCCCATCTCCATGGCCTGGGAGTCCTTGCAGCACTTCCCATCATCGGGGCAGGTTTAGGCACAGCTGAGGCCCTCCCTGGAGGGTCCTTTCCTCCTTCCTTGCCAATCCATTTTTGTGAGGAACACGTGGTAATGCAGAAGCTCAGGCTTGTTTCAACAGCACAGCTGCCTCAAGAGGGAGACCATGTACAAATATCTACATTCAAAGTCAGCTAAATGTTGTGAATTTGGGCTGGGCACATTGGTAATCGAATTTGGGAAGCAGCAGTTTGACTTGGGTTAATGGAGATATTCATATGAACAAATACTTATTTTACAAACCATTATAAAGCTTAGAGTGGCCGTTATCTTAGAAAAATTCTCTTTAAATTTCATAGTCATACCTTTTTCTTTAACATTGGAAAAGAGAGCCCACCACTGTTGGATCTGGAGTTAAACTGTTTGAATGATTTGCAATACAGGAATTTAAATTCAACGCTCTTCCCTATTTCTCAAGTGGAATTCTGGTAGCTATGATTTGTGTGGCGACACCATTAACATGCAGTTTGGAGTTAAGAAATAAAGTGAAATTATGATCCGTGAAGGATGTCAGTATTTCAGGATTTTAGATGAACTCTTTCTGAGAAGAAATCCAAGTTTATGGAATTCACTGTGAAGTGAAAGCCAGCTGAGCTGCTGTGGAAGTGCAGACTGGCTCCAGCGTGATTCAGCAGGTAGGCAGGGCACTGAGGAACTGCATGGGCAAGGTAGGGAGAAACAACTGAAAATCCATGAAGGGTTTTTCCTGCCTTTCATCAGCACTTTGCTGAATTGACATTGCTTCCATGGTGTGTTTAGAGTTGGAGAAGCTGGGATAAAATGAAAAAATACATTTTTCTCAACAAATGTGAGCATTCCTTTTTGAAGGAGAGGCATTTTCTTTTCTTTCAGTGCTTAGCTCTTGGCATGTGTGGAAGAGCTCATCGTAATTCCTCTCAGTAGCTGTTTTGGTGGCACTGGGGGAATTGCTTATTATGCACATGATGTTCATCTTGCTGCTGCTTCTTCCTTCTCTCTGCACAAAGTCTTTTGTGTCTTTTCAGAACGTGAAGATGGGGTTCTTTCTTACTGGTTTCCATAGCCCCTTGCAAACTGGGCTACCTGGTATAATTGGGCCATCCACAGGCTGACACAGAGAAATAAAAAAGCAGACATGGCAGCTTGAGCTAGTTTGAATTCGTCTTTAAGCACAACTTAGTTACAAATACCTTCCTGAGTCTAAGTAGCAGCCTCTTTCCTTTTGTACTTGCTCCACGTGGGAAGTATTTCAGTAATATGTAACTTTAAGGTATTGAATAGCTGTTTCACAGTGTCATATCAAGGCAAACTGCAAAGGCTCTGCATGAAGCAGAGCTGCTTGGTTAGTCTGACTTCCTGTATCCTTGAACTGGCAAACACGGAGAAATCTTTCCAGCCAGATTATTTAATAAGTAATGGTTTAGATAATGTGAATGTGTGTATTAGCATCTGGTGCAGCACTAAAATTTATGGGCAGTTTTAGCTTTGGGAGCCAACGGTTCTGGAGACTTAATATTATCATTCTTCATAATAGCTACCAGGAATGCTGTGCACCAAAATCCAGCCCTAGAAGATGCAGGCCATGGTGGGGCAGTTTGCTCTTAGGAAGGATTTCAGGGTTTGAGGATTGGTTCCAGCTGGGGGGAGCTTCTGGTCCTGTGTCTCACGGAGTCACTGAACTCCAGTGATCCTCTGCGCAAAGTGGTGATTGTAGTGAAGACTTCCCTGGAATCTGGAGATCCAGCACAATGAACAGGCTTAGGACATGGCATGCCCTGGGAGGTCATTTTTGGATTTGTAGGTGGGATGGGCTGGATAATAACCCCGACTTCAGGCAAAGCAAAGGAATGTATTTGGAGCCAAGCTTGCGGCTTTGCTATCCTCTTATCAGAAAGGTCATATGAAAACAGGATTTCTGGGTCTCAACAGCATGTGTTTGTGTATGTGCATTGTTCCTACTTCCATGTCACAGAAGCGTTTTCTGTGCTTTTGTGGTGAAAACCTCATCTCTGTTTAACAAGCTGTCCTGCTGATTGCTGTTGGTCCCAAAATCAGGTAGGAAGTTGGGTGAGAGCTGAATATTGTTACTTAAAAAAGAGAGGATTATAAAGGAAGAATGAAAATCCCCATATTTTATAAAGTTACCTTGTCTTTGGTTATGTGTAGCACTTGGTCAAGTATTGTCTGAAAGAATTCACATAATAAATTATCCCCTGTGATGTTTCATCAACAGAGGGGTAGATAATCAAAGGAACAGTCAGCCTCAGAAGAACCTTCTTGTTTGTTTCTGTGCTCATGGTTCAGTTGGCAGAGGATGTATGGATTTGTGCTTGCAAAATATTCTGTTTGTACACCTTTTCTTACCTGGCCAGGAGGTTTTAACTATTCCCTGTTAGAATATGCTAATGAATTTTCTATTAACTTAATCCTTTTGGATGGAGGGAGGAAGGAATAATGCTGCCTTATTAAAGCAACATAGCATGATTCATATCAATGCTGCTCGAGAAAACAGCCCCTCCAAAGAGAGAATCCAAATCAAACTTTACTTCCACGTCAAATCTCTGAAGTTTTGAGGAAAGGAAGAAGACTGAGTGTTAATCTCTAGGGCTGTAACCAGCCCTGTGGAGAATCTCGGTTTGTCCTGCCTCAGAAATGGCACAGCAGAATTCAGCCTCAGTCACTTCATACATGCTCCTAAATTACCATTCACTACTCTGAAAGGTCATGTGAGGGTATAAATGCAATTTCTACTGTGTGTTCACGGTCTCAGGTTGAAAATCCAGTTAAATATTGACCAGAACAAAATTAGTAGCACTTCCACTGGAGACAGCTGAGTAGTGCAGGTGTTTGTGAGAGTCCTTAACAGCTGCAGTCAGAAAACAGGGCCATGTACAGGGGTGAGGGTTATGTGTGGTTAACTGGTGTGCTCAGCACGCATTTACCTCTCAGCTTGTGGGAGCGTGGCCTTCCCCGAGGTGTCCCTACATTTAACACACCAGGCAATGTCTCGTGGAATGTGGCAGTCAGTGACTTCTGTGCATGGAGCTTCCTCAGGGAAAATCCAATTGACCTTTTGTTCTCCTGATTTGGGTTATTTTCCTCTCTATTTTTAAGGTTTTTTTTAACAGAAAATAAAAACCTAGTTTGCCAGAAAGTTATTTCAGGAAAGTGATAAATGAAAGAGAATACATTGCAGTACAAGTTCTTCCTGGCTAGAAACATACATGGATACTTGCACTGGTTTCCCAAAGACTGGAGTAAGCACCAATGTTAGGCATTCTTTAATGATGTGTGGTATTTATCTGTTTTTCTCCCCTTAGTAATAAGAAATCTTTTCCGTAAGTGTGATTATTTTATTTACAGTTTTCCACTGATCCATAGTTCCCTTCTATACTAAAGCTATGGCAGGGCAGAGAGAATGCATTTTTCACGTTTGCATTATTTTCTTTTCTAATTCGCTAGAAACCTAGACACCCAGACACAAAATCATCCCTTTCAAAGAATTTGATTAATGCATTTGTTTCTGCACATACGCTCCTAATGTCGATAATTTCATCTCCACTTTTGAAGATGTGAAGATGTGTTGATGGATACAGCTGTTAGCATTGGGAAAGCTACTTTAAAAGTGGTTTTTTTGTATCTGATCAAGTGGCATCATATAATGTGTTAATTCTCAGAAACAGGTGCGAGTTTAGCTGTGTGCAGTTTAAAATTAGCAGCCCTGAGTTCAAGACACAACTTTAAAATAGTGATTGACATTTTGTTTAATGAGGACCTTCGTCCCAGGAATAGGATTAGTGCAGGTCTGCGGCTGTGAGGGGTTTCTTAAGAAATTTTGTTGGGGGCTACACAGTGTTCGCTTCATAGTGAGTGAAGAGGAGGCGTAACACTAATCAGGAAAAGGAAAGATACGGCATGTTTGGGACTGAGCTATAACAGGTCAGGAAATACATAGACATGGAAACCCATAGCCATGGGATGGCCTGGGTTGGAAGAGACCTTAAAACTCATCTTGTTTCACCCCCTGCCATCGTCAGGGACACCTTCCTCTATCCCAGGTTGCTCCAAGCTCCATCCAGCCTGGCCTTGGACACTTTCAGGGATGGGGCAGCCACAGCTTCTCTGGGCACCCTGTGCCAGGGCCTGCCCACCCTCACAGGGAAGAATTTCTTCCCAAAATCCCATCTAACCCTGCCCTCTGGCAGTTTGAAGCCATTCCCCCTTGTCCTGTCATTCCAGGTCCTTATCCAAAGTCTCTCCCCATCTTTCTTGCAGGCTCTCTTCAGGTACTGGAAGGCCACAGTTAAGCCACCCCAAAGCTTCTCTTTTCCGCTCTGAACAAGCCCATTTCTCCCAGCCTTTCCTCTGCCTCTGCTGTATGAAAGTGAAGATCTGCAAATGAGTTGGTGGCTGAACTTGCTCCTGTGTGAATAGTCACTGCTCCTGCTGGGATCCTTCCCTGGTGATCACTTTAACTCTTTCACTACTGGTTGTTGGTCCTCACTTGGAAGTTCCTTGCACTATCAGGCTTTCCTGCTCCCAGTCTAACTGGGTTTGTAGTATTAAGTCCCATCACAGTATTTACTTGCCCACGTCTGCCAAACACTTGTATTTTTTCCCTGCTGGGAAGAGAGTGTGGGTGGAATTTGCTAATCTTAACAAGTAGTTATGCTTTTCAGTTTATTTAAGCTATTCTTTAATGTGTAATGACATGATTTTGTTTTGACAGATGAATGTTGTTTCTGTAGATCTGCAGTGACATTGCTCCATTTTGACTTTGTGCTGTCAGCTTGGTACATTTATCCTGACACTGTTTTATTTCATCTTGATACCATATTCTTGATTTGACATTGCAGTGCCACCTCCATAAATTTGTATTGACATTCTTAACTCATTTTCTTCATATTTTTTCAAAGTGAGTGAAAGCCTGACGCAGTTGGAATTGGGAGCGATACAAAGGCGGAATTGTGGAGATGTATCACAGGGAAACGAAAAGGGCAGAGATGGTGCTCAGTGGGGAGAATCCAGGTGTGCAGGATGCATGGATGGTGCTTACAGGGAGCAACGAGACATTCTGGGAGGGGGCCATCGTAGAGAAATGAATGTCAGCACAGCCTTAATTTTTCCAGCTCAGACCTCTTCTGGGTTTCTTTCTTAGCTGTTGTCTGCGCTATGTGTGTTTCATGTAAAATGTTCAAACTTTTCTGTGAAGTATAGGAAATAGCATATCCACGAAAGGGTAACATTATGAACCTTGAAAGTGTTTAGTTTAAAATCCATCTCTCTTTTTTGTAGCAATCTAGTAATTAAATGCCTAGGATTTTTTTAAGCAAGTCTGTTGCCACGTTCATTTTTTCCCTCCATATTCGAGCACGCCTCATCAAAAGCGTGTAGAAATGGAGGCAGAGTTAATGACACACTTGTATCTCCATTTTGCCATCATCATAGAATCCTGAATCCTACTCCAGATGATTAGTAAATAAGATGAAGTAATTTAGCTGAGAGAATTGACTAGCTACAGTGCATGAACTGTAATTGTGATGGTAATGTCAAATAGAGTTAGCAATTTCCAGCTATATTCTGCTTTGAGCAGGAATTTTTTCCCTTTGAAACCCCTATGGAAGTAACTGGAACCTGGGTCTTTAGGTCCCGGCCAACGAAGTATATTTTGGCCTGTGAACTGGGGAAAAAAGTGTTCATATGTTTTTGTGTTAAAGCATTCCATAACTCAGGCCATGAAGAACACCTCTGTAGCTGGAGGTCAAAGGCTGGTTATAAGGAGAGACTTTTTACACCCTCTAGGGCAGCCAAGCATTGGGACAGAATGTCTGGAGAACCTGTCAGTCTCTATCCTTGGAAGTTTTCAACACCCAACTGGATTAAGTCTTGAGTGATTAGAGTGAAGATGTAACAGTGTTACAGGTCGAAGGCAATGTAACTCTCTGGGCTATTTTTCCTTTTTGGTTTGTATAAGGCGGTAAAATCCTGTCCCTGACTCCATGCTGATCTCCCCAACCCAACAGAGTCACCATGGACGCTCTCCATGTGCACAGTGGTCAGCAATTGCAGGCTGGAGAAAACAGGCAAGAAATGTCAAAAGTGCCAGTAAACTGTGCAGTTTCTTTGCTGGAAAGTTGCTCACATGCCAGCAGGTTGAATGGAGCTCAGGATACCGGAGAGAATGGACTCATCTGTTCCGGTCTTGTACAATGTCTGTTATTCCTCTCTGGAAAGCTGTGGTTTCACCTTCACCTCTAGATAATAATTTCTATTGTGTGTATACTTAAAATTAGACCACCTCACGTTTTTTAAAGCAATTAGGAAAGAGAGAAAACAAGACCAGTGCATTTTTCATCAGAACTTTCTTGTCAGGAGTACTGAGCTCACTGAAACGGCAGCGGGGATGTTGGGGGAAGGACAGAGAATTATTATTATTGCAATATGTCATGATCTGTACAATTAATGGGATATATTTGTAGTGTCTGCCAGAACCTGGAGATCTCAATGGACTAAAAGTGAAGTGGGGCAAAAGGTGTCTTTAGTTAAATATATCCACATTAATGTTCAGCATGGCTATTACAGTTTAGACTTCAAACTTTGCTGAAATGCTTTGGCAGTGGTTTATTGCTGGTCTTCAGCAACCTGCAGGAGAGTAGGCAAAATGATAACCTGAGAGTAATGGTGATTTTTTTTTTTTTTTTCATTTACAGACTTAAAATAGCTCAGCAATTTCTGCTCGCTATTCCAATGTACCTACAACAACTATTAATAATGGGCTTTTCTCTCTTCCACCTCCCTGTCTCTTCTGTTAGGGAGGTGAGTTATTTAATTGTGCAGCATTTTTGACTCATCTCCTCATAATTCTTGCTTAGTTACCAGGAGACATATGTTGGTGTTACACCTAAATGATTATATTTTGAAAGTGAAATCTTTGCAGCTGTCAAGTGATAGTCTAGCCCACAAAATTCTGATTTATCAGCTCCATTTGGAACTTGTTTGTTAAATTGGTAGGTAGTGCTTTACCAGCAGCACAACCTCAAACACCCCAGTTTTATTAAAGCCTGCAGATTTGGCTCTCAATTGCCTTGAGCTCCAGTTACAGTTAAACTAAAGTTGGAAGAAATTACTGGCCTGCTGTAAAGGTCTCTGGAACAAAGGAAGATGAGAAATCGCTTCTCTTCCAGCAGGCACCAAAACAAATTGCACTTGATGTTTCAAGTGGTCAGGGCTAAGCTGGGCTGCAGCCAGGCTGGGCTCACTCTGCTCCTTCCACTGCGTAGTGCAAGAGGAGCGTGTGAAATACCCCACAGACTTCTGGGTGCGTGTAAATCAAGTTCCCTGTAGAGGGTTTTTGTAATCCTTGTTTGGTGCAGAACTGAGGGGAGCTGGGGACAGGAGGTGTTAGTGTGGGAAAAGCTGATCCTGCCAGACCTATGGGGAGCCGTATGGATACTGCCACTGCCAGTCTGCCAAGTGTGGCCACAGATGCCTCTAAGTATCTTTGGGGTTTAATTTCTGCTGTAGGGTTGCTCTTGAAAACCTCCCAGAGTAGCACAGCTGTTGCACAGGATTTGCATCTCTGCTACACAGAGTGTGCTGCTCATGCAGGTCACTAACCCAGCAGCTTTAAACTCCCCAGAATTTCCATTTATATATACTAGTGCATATTTAAAAGGAATTTTTTTTTCATACTGTTTGCCATAAGATAGCATCTGAAATTGCCTGGCTTTATGCTGTACTTAAACCAGAAGACATCTCTAGTAACTGTTTGGTAATAATTATAAAACTTTGACTGCAGAGCTGCTTAGAATATATGAAGAATAAAGCCATGAATTTTTAAAAAAGGGAGGTAGAGGGGGAAAAGGAAGGAAAAAATGTACAGTAAAAGATTAATTAACATACCACTTTATTAAAATATAAATATAGAATGCCATTATACATCATGCAGCCATGAGAAATGTACTATTTCACTGAAAGCAAGTGGTAGTGTTTCAGGCCCTGATTCTGTCATCACATTTCTGAGAATACTCCTTCCTTTTGAAGCCATTAGGATGCAGTGTTTGTCTTTACACAGCAGTCTGCCAGTAGCCGAGTCTCAGGACTGTGTTATCACATCAGTTTTGAGCAGAACTTTCCATTAATCAATAATAAAGCCTGCTTTGAAAAAATCTCTAGGTGCTTTCCAAATAAGTTAGTAATTTATTGTTAAATGGAGCATTGGTATTTTAACAAAGCAATTTCCAAATCATTGAAATTAAAACCAGAAGGTTTTTTATAAGTTGTGTGATAACTTTCAACGAGGTTAATTGTAGTATGTCATTTAGTTTATGTCATTTGGTTTATTTAATTTTGCAGCTTCCCTCTGATTTCACTGTGTTTCTTTACATAGCTGTAGTGTGCATTTGGGCAGGGGAGGGAAAGGATCTATACAATTTTTTGTAAGAGATGGAAGTAATTTGATGTGAATATCTTGCTCACTTAATACCCAAAGCATTATGGAAGGATTCCTTTTCCATAGTGGTACATTTTCATTTTTCACCTCAAAGAGTTTAAATGTGATGGGAATTTCTTTGCCACACATAAAAGGGGAACTGAGTCTGTAAGAAAGCAGTATCCAGGTAAGTCTCAGGACTTCTGCTCTCATAGAAATAAGAAAAAAGCCTTGGCATAGTTACATGTAACAATCATGTCCTCCCTTGCTCTGGTACTGAAGTGAGAAGGTCTTTGCAGGGCAGTTGATACTGGGCAGGAAACAGTGGTAAAGTCATGGAAGGGACCTTAGAGGGACCTGCCCTGATCAGGGACACCTTCCACCACACCAGCTTGCTCCAAAGCCCTGTCCAGCCCGGCCTTGGACACTTCCAGAGATCCAGGGGCAGCCACAGCTTCTCTGGGCACCCTGTGCCAGGGCCTCAGCACCCCCACAGGGAAGAATTTCTTCCCTATATCCCATCTATCCCTGCCCTCTGGCAGTTTGAAGCCATTCCTCCTTGTCCTGTCACTCCATCCCTTGTCCCAAGTCCCTCTCCAGCTCTCCTGGAGCCCCTTTAGGTCCTGGAAGGGCTCTAAGTTCTCCCCAGAGCCTTCTCTTCTCCAGGCTGGACACCCCCAGCTGTCCCAGCCTGGCTCCAGAGCAGAGTAAACATGAGTAAGTAGTGCTGATTGCTCCAGTGGACTTCAAAGAGAGAGTGAGGGAGAGAGGTAGTGCTCAGTGCCCTGCTCCCATATGTTCTTGGAGCCAACTGCTTTACTGAGGGAGTTTAATAGTAGTCTCAGAGGAAAAACCCTGCTGTTGAACAGAAGGCAGGCAGCACTTAACTGATTTTAGAGTACCACTGCTGTAATAAAAAGAAAGAAAACCAGAATATCTGGTAGATTCGCAGCAGTTTTTTATTTTAAGTGAGCAGGCCACAAAGTAGTGTAGAAAAGCAGGATGCTGGAGGGAAAGCAGGCTTGACTTGAAGGAAGCGAGACTTTGAGAAGTTGGAAGAAACCCCCAGGAGCTGCTGAGCTTTGTGTGCCTGTCCCTTGCTGATCCTCGCACATTGTAATTACACATAAAATTCCAGAGAGGAAATGCGCCCTCTCCTCACCAGCAGGATGCTGTACCAAGGGCTCGGATTCCGGATGACTTTATTGACTCGATGGAGCATTCTATATCACATTCACTACAGAATTATGTTAAAGCACAAATGTTGTGAAACAAATTACAGTGGTCAAAATAAAGAAGGAATGAATGAGGCAGATTAGCTGGTGTGCACCGCTTGTTTTCTACTGCTCTAGTCATGCAGAACAGCTGTAAATACAGTTTAAACAGCCACCAAGACCTCAATTATTCTCCTACTTGTTCATGTAGATTAGTATGGTCTTGCTCTATAGCTAAGTGATTTAAACAACAATTCTGGGAGCGACTGATGAGGTTCATTTACACCAGTGTAAATCTACAGCTTCTGTTTTTTGATTAAAGTTTTATTTATCAAGCTATTCATCACTCCTTTTAAATGCTGCTGTTTGTGGAACTCAGGGATGAGCTTTATCCATTTAGTGAAATGGGAGAAAATCCAAGAGATTTTTTTTTTAGATTTTATTCTTGGAGGATATAAAAATGGTGGATCAGCTTACAGCAAATCATCCAAGAGGCTAATTTAAAACAATTCTTCAAAAGATAGCGGTAAGAGAGATTGTCTGTTAGCAAGTAAGAAAAGTGATAGAGAAGTTCTCTTTCAATACCAATGTGAATTTGGATTCATTTTAGAACCAGTAATAGAAAGTTTTCCCTGAATTGCTCCACAAGAGCTATCACTAACCTGATGGGTTTCAGGTTGGAATTACAAGCAATCAGGTATTTAAAACCACATTTTGTTCTTAAACTTTTTTTGGTATCCCATTGGTGCGAGGGGATTGCAGTAGGGCACTAATACAGGTATTGTAATATTATTTGGCCCCTTTTCAGGCTGAATAGCATCTTACTTCATAGAGACTATTGATTTTTATGGGACTGTTCCTCAAAAAAACTTGTAGGTAACAGTAAAGATGTGGCGTGGCCCAGTGTGGTTTGGGAATTTGGACTAATAAGTCACGAAGACATTCAAGAGAATGGCTGAAGGATCTTGAGCTTAGGGGTTTCTGATTTGCAATGCTGCATTTCTTCTCTTAAGACTAATGAAGTGCTATTGTAATAAATCTTGCTTTGGTAATGAGCAAATACATTCAATGCAGGGACTGTAGTGTTAGAACAAGGGGTAACAGCGTCGAGTTGGCAGAGGGCAGGGTTACGTGGGGTACTGGGAAGAAATTCTTCCCTGTGTGGGCACAGGTTGCCCAGAGAAGCTGTGGCTGCCCCATCCCTGGAAGTGTTCCAGGCCAGGTTGGATGGGGCTTGGAGCAGCCTGGGAATAGTGGAAGGTGTCCCTGCCCATGGCAGGGGGTGGGACTGGATGGGCTTTAAGATCCATTCCAACCCAAGCCATTCTGGGATTGGAAAACACCTGTAAATTCCAGGTTCATTATTCCTAGCAGAATGTGTTTGAGACAAACAGTACATTTCACTCTGACGAGGGAAGAAGGTTTGTTTTGCAGTCCAGGACAGGACACATGATTTGAGCAGGAAGGTAAATGACTGAATGACAGGACGATGAGTTTGGAGACAAAGAACTGGACGTTGCCTCATGTAAACTGCACAGCTTCCCTAATTTCATCAGCCATGCCATGACTAGCACACGAGTTCTTGCATATTCCTAAGGACAACTAAGACTCTGCAGTGAGTGACATTGATCGTTTTGCCTCTTGTAGGCTGATGAAGTGAGAGCCACTCTGACTTGGGGCTGTTCTTGGGCTCTCCCTATTTCTTATGTACAAATTTTGATGCACATCTCCAGAGGGCACCTGGGACATCATCTGAGGACCCACCCAGTGTTTGGCTTCATTATGAGTCCTTAGTCCCTCACCTTGGTTCCTTGGCTGTTTAGCCCCTTGCTCCAACTTTCCTTGTTTGACATTGTAATTTGGCTTTTTTACATGCAGCAGATTCTTTCGTGGTTTCACCTGCTTTGACTTCCCTACTTCTATTTCTCTTCATGATTCACATTCTTCAGAATTATTCCTCTCCCTAATTTATAATGTATAGAGTATCTTTTAGTGACTCACTAATCTTTTTTAATTTCAGGGTGTCTCATAGTTCCTTCTGCCTCACCTTGCCCAGTACCTTTAACGACTTTGTATTTAATACTGTTAACTCTGGTTTCTCCTCCTTTCCTCCTGCTGTGTAACCCTTCTCCCCCAGGCTCCTGACTGGTGCTGTTGTGCCAGCACTGCTGTTTTCCTTATACAGGTGAGTTTGTATTTGTAACAGACAGACTCCTTAATCCCTTCATTTCAATTTTTGTTATTCTTCCTTCACAGTCAAGTACTTCATTTATGGTTTATGTGTTTCCATCAGCCTGCCAAACCCAGCTGAGTGCCAGGGTCTCCCTCTGCATCTATTTTCTTTTACAGCTCACTGGAGGAGATTTCTTTCTCCTGTCTCTTCTCAGGAACAGCTACTGCTGCTAGTTTTCTTTAAGGTTTAGCCACTCACTGCTCAGATCCATCTCCTCATCCTGTCCAGCTTCTTCCTTTTCTCATTATGACTTACCCTTAGTCCATGTTTCTCCTTTTTTTTTTTTGACTTCCCTTCCATATGAATATGGTCTAAAAATGTATTGTGTTTCTCAAATTTACTCCAAAGTGCACCATGGGCTGGTTTCCTTCTGTTTTTAACAATAAAAACTGCTTCAGCAAGCCTAGATTTTTTGATCAAAGATTGCAGCCTTTGACGCATGCTTTCTCATAGGTAAAGCTGATCAGTCCTTCGCCCGTCTATCACAGTTTGTATTCCCTTGTTATTGCACAGTCCCCTGTCTCTGCAGTTACTGTCCCAGCTCCTTGTATCTTCATTTTTGTACGTATTTTCCTTGCTCCTTCTGTAGTTTGTAGGAATGCTGTGTTGCTTTTGACTGTCTTCTCTCTGTGAATCAGATCACTGGGTGACCTCGTCTCCTCAGAGATGATCAGGTGCTATTTTTAAGCAGATGAGTTGCAAATCTGTTTGTCAGCCCGGGGTTTGTTTGCCTCTGTTCAGGCGTGTATTTCATCTCGCATCTACAGCACTTCTGGCCTGACAGCTCCTGATAACAAAGGCAAAGCAGAGCTCTGTATCTCCCCTGAAAAACTCTCTCGTGTCTCTCACTTCTTATCCCACCTTCCGCATATTACCATCCACAGCCAGTGATGTTTGTTATTGAGACACGTTCAGTTATGAATTCTTCTGCTCAGCTGTAATGTCACCATTATCTCTGCCATTATCTACAGTGGTTATCCCCGGTGTCATTTTTTCCCTGGCTTCCATTTAGATTCTTTCTAGCTCTCACTACCTTCAGCTGTGCACAGAAAGGCATCCTGTATTTTCAAAGTTACACTTTGATTATTTAATTCCCTTCCTTGCCATCACCAGTAAGGGGCTGCTCCACTCCTGATGGGATCATCTTTATCTGACTCCGTTGGGCTCACTGGAGTAGAATTTTTGTTTGCTTCAAGTTATCAGTGAGTGGTTTCATGCTCTTTTCATGTATAAAGCTGTTGAGACCACTCTTATGTAGCTGGGAGTCTACCTCAATTTTCTCTAGTTCTCTAGAAAGTTTTCCTAACTGTTCTGTTCCCAGTATTTCTTTCTTTATGCTTTCATGCTTTCTCAAACACCCCTACTCTCTCCCTTCAAATTTAATTTCTTAATCTTGTAGCTTTGAGACTTTTTCGCATATCCTTGCATAAATATCTCTTTAGTTTTTCATCCGTGCAGCATTTGTCTAATCTTTTTAATAAGATAAGGCCAAGAACTTACGTTTTACTGTCCTCTTTTATTGGGATTTTTAATGCTGTTAAGGCACTGTAGATATTTAAACCATTATCAGTAATACCTCATAGGTTTTCTTTTCTCTTTTCAAATACACTTTAATGGGTTTTAGGTGTAATTGTTAAAATGAAGATGATAATATAGTAGAAATAAAATACACCAGCTGCAGTTAAATTGCACAGAGATCTGTGAATGGGAAGCAATTGCAAACCCTGCTTATGTAGGCAGACTGTGCCCATGGCTTTGGGAAGCTGGCAAGGTCACTTAAGAACAAGAAAGCCAATACTAGATATGATATATAGGTAATCAGATGAGGAACACGGCCTTAAAGCCCATCCAGTCCCACCCCCTGGGCAGGGACACCTTCCACTATCCCAGCTTGCTCCAAGCCCTGTCCAAGCTGGCCCTGAACACTTCCAAGGATGGCACAGCCGCAGCTTCTCTGGGCAACCTGTGCCAGGGCCTCACCACCCTTCCTAACAAGAATAATTTTGTTGTAATAAAGTAATTACTTTACCTGTGTCCATATAGTTCTCACATAGGAATCCTTCCTTGTGAGAGAGTTAGCAGAAGATCTGTCTCAAATCTAAATGTCTCCTCAGAGTTTATGTGGTTTGGGAGTATGGAATAAATGGATGAAAGGAATAATACTGAGTCACCAAGATCAGCTCATATTGACATAGCAGCTTAATTACTAATTGTGATGCATAATATCTTCCTTAATATTTCCTCAGGACTTCAAGTAGCAACTCTGAGCCCTGAGCTGGCCATTACTTCTCAGAGTAGTGTTTTTGAGATTGTGATAAGGGGCTGTGTGACAACATCAGCTCAACACTTCATGCTGGTAAAAAAATGTAAATCAAACATGAAGAATTCTTAATAAAGGAATAGAGGATAAAGCAGAGACATCACTGGATACATCCATGCTTTGCCAGCAGCTGGAATTAGTTTGTACAGTTCTGGTCCCCACACCTCAAGAACAATCCATTGGATCCATAAGCTGTCCAGAGAGGAGCAACAGGGCTGGTCAAATGCTGCTTTATGTGGAACAACCCAGTAAGCCAGGGGTTTTCAGCCTGGCTGAAATGTATACAGGTGGCTCTAGAATTCATTAGGAGGACTGAAGAGGGCTTGGGGGCTTTTTCAGTGGTGTTTTTGTTTTGTTAGATTTTTTTGTTGGTGGTGTTTTTGGTTGGTTGGTTTGGTTTTGTTGGTGGTTTTTTGGGGGGGGGAAGGATTGGTTTGATTCTTTTTTGCTGTCTCTTCTAACAGAAGAAGTAGAAGGGATGAAATTAAACCAACAAGAGGCATGTTGAAAGCAAACATAAAAGACTGGTCATTCTTGTATTGTGGCTATTTGCAGAGGCTCAAGAGGAGATTAGAACATGGAACATGCTCATGGAACAGAGGTTTCTGGAGTTCCCAGAATGTGTATCCAGCTCAGGAAGTCTCTGAGGTGCCAGTGCCTGACAGCTGGGGGGTAACAGTTCCCGTTCTCCCCTAGACACCGACTCCTGGCAGCAGTCAGAAATAGGATAGAGGTTATGTGTCTCTTGGAGCAGAGCAGTAGCACTGCTCTGCCAGCACTGGTTTGCCAATACATTCAGGCATTATGGGCAGTAATATTTTATTAAGACTGAAGAATCCACTTGGTTATGATCAGTAATGAGTTTTAATATTTAAAAATGACTGTTCTATTCTTTGGACACTGCACGGGTAGCACGTTTTCATTTCACCGCAGGCACTGTGGTGAAGACAGGGAAGATGTATTTTATTTTCCTCTGTGAGAGTAGAATGGTGGGATCATTTTTCACTCTAACAGGTTTTCTTTAAAGCAGTAACACTCCACTTGTATTTTTCATCAATCCGTCACAGGCTGTGTGGCTGCTTCACATTTCTTCTAAATAACAAGGTCTTAATAATCAAATTAATGCTGATCATCTTACTTTCTTTGTCTGACATAATCTACCTTACTAAGTAATCTGAGGCTTTCTTAATGATGAACTTGAAGGTTGAAGGTTCACCATTTTTGCTTAATTGTCTCCATAACCCACTGATTGGAAGCTGTATGTTCCCTGTGTTGTAACAGACGTCAGGGTTTTCCAGCAGGGTGTTTAATTCAGGTGGCGCCTCTTCTATTTGGAAGAAGAAAGGAGAGCTCAGGAATTTGCAGAGTGTTGCATTATAGTTACATTTGTTAAAAAGCAAACAAGCCCAAAACAGATTGGCATTGTAGTATAGAAGCTTACACTCATTTTTCACAGATCAAATGAGAATAAGTAAATTTACATTAACTTTTATGCCTGAACTGGCAGCACAGCTACTTTAAATTCAGTAGAAGAGAGACACAGCAGATACTCATATCTAAGCATCAGGGTAAGAACATTTCCAGGTGGAAAGTGAAAATTAATGGAGCTATGACAATTCACGACAGCTCTTATATTTGTGTTTATAGTTTGTTTTCCTGCACCACTCAGTTAAAGGAATTAAGGTTGTATTTTGTCTCTCCTCTTAACTGGCTAGCACTTCTACTTAGCTTTTGTGAATGTGATTTGGGAGAATGTATTACTATTAGCCTGAAAATAGCTTTTTGTTTTCATTGCTGGGATTGTCATATTTTAGACACAGTTCTCCTCCTCTTGTATGTGTAAGAAATACGATCTGTTTCTTTGGAAGTAAAATAAAAATAAATGTTATAACTCCTGAATGAACTGAGGCCATGAAAATGTGTCTGGTGATGAACAACTGTGGAGGTCCTCATCATTCCAGAGGTGGGCTGGGAATTTAATCTGGACTTGGCTGGTCTGTGCTATCCCAGTGTATGACACAGTATCCCTGAAAGTTGTAATGCATCCCAAAGACTTGTCGGGTTGATTGAACGGAGAGACAAAACTAGAGAAACAATCTGCTGCGAATATTGAAAACTGTTATTTTTGTAATTTTTCATATTAAAAACTCCCTGCTTTTAGCAGTTCTGGGGAAATTGTTGCTATTTAAAGAGTATTGGCTGGAGTGGTAAATCAACTAACCTTTCTTCCTGGGAGCTAATCCCAAGACTCTGACTTTATACAGGTTTTCATTTTTAGACTTGCACTTTACAGTGACCCCATGGTAAGGTTCTTTTTCCTGGCAATCAAAATGCTTTTTTTTAGTTATTTAGCTACCAGCAGAAAACAACCTGTAGCAGTAAATCCGAGTTTGCCTGTAAAAGTCAATGAAGCAGCTGTTGTTTATACAAATGAACAAAGAAATTAATCTATGAGCAGAAAGTTCTCTTGTCCATTTTCTTTTATCAGGTTTGTACTTGTTTTCTTACTATCAGAACAGAGCAAAATGAGATTACATGAGGAGAAGAACCTGTCATCCTGGTTATTCCACTAGTTTTTCTAAAACCAGAGCATTCGATTAAGAACTTGATTAATTTAAAAAAGGCTTTCGAATGGACGCATTTAATGAGTGATAAGCTATAAAGAGTTAAGTAGGTTTTTTTACAAGTCCAGAGGCCCTTTCAACACAAAGATGAAGTTTGAAAAGACAGGGGAGAGATGCAGAAAGCTTGAATACATCATATTAGCTACGTCCTCTTTGTTTCCCTTTTCCACAGAGGCCAATAAGGCTGTCAGATTGATGTAAAACTTGTTGCTAGTTAAATTACAGCATGTAGGCTTAGATTAG
The DNA here is from genome assembly GCA_013397865.1 of Struthidea cinerea. Classification (NCBI taxonomy): domain Eukaryota; kingdom Metazoa; phylum Chordata; class Aves; order Passeriformes; family Corcoracidae; genus Struthidea; species Struthidea cinerea. The sequence goes on from VZTI01002730.1 coordinate 577,051, forward strand.
TACATAGTGCTGAAAGTGAAAAATAGCCCGTTGCAGAGCAGGTGAAATTTGTTTTATTTTTGCAGCTGGTTTTCTTACAAACTTCGTTACAAGTTTTCCTCACTTTTTAGAGTAAAAGGAATACGTGCTGCTTGAAAAATGGGAGGTTTTAAAACAAAGACACAGAGAACATTTTTACCTTTCCCATTATAGTATCTAGGAATATAGAAATTGCTTCCAGGAAAAATGTGTTGCTGTAAAAATCAGGCTTAGTCTCTTGGGTTTTGTTTTTAAGGAAGTCTGGAATGTGAAAGAATCCTGACAAGATGATAATAAATCCCCTTTTATTTTATAAGAACAAATTATTTCCTGTTCTTGCATTTACTTACTTGTGTGAGTAAAGGCTAAAGCAATAATTAATAATACAGCCTTTTTTAATCAAAGTTCAGTTATTATAAGATTTGCTTGAATCTTTTTTTTGGTGTTAACTTTGTAGATAATTATTAGATGAGCTGTAAGCTAATTTAGATTTAGATTGGATATTAGGGAAAAGAATTTTCATGGAAAGGTTTGTAAAGTGTTGGAAGGGGCTGCCCAGGGCCGTGGTGGAGTCACCATCCCTGGAAGTGATAAAAAACACGTGGATGTGGCACTTGGGGACATGGTTTAGTGATGAATGTGGTGGTGCTGGGTTGGTGTTTAGTCTTGATGATATTAAAAGGCTTTTCCAACCTTAATGATTTTATGATTCTAACTAAAATGTTCTTATTGTTTCCTTGAAAAAAATTCCATCTGAAAACCCACATTTCAGTCTGAATGAATAATTTCAGAACTTCCACTTGGGTGCAAAGTAGTTTTTTGAGGTGAATAGCCAAAATGTTTACTCATGAGTGATTTGAATTATGGGTATAGTGTGTAACAGAACTCACCACGCCAATCTCGGCATTTGGGCTGGTTTTTATTTTTTTAAAAAAAGACCTTTCAGAGTCTGCTTTCAACATTTTGTGTTCTTTACAAATTAAAAAAAGAGATTAATGTCACCTTTTAATGTTTATCCCTTAGGGTGCAGTTGTATAACTCTGCTTTACCTTTCCCAAAACTGTAATTTTCAGACTTCTCTTGTGACTCCTTAGAACTGGGGCATGGGTTCCCTTGGCTTCCCTGACCACAGGAGAAAAAAAAATTAGGGAACACACGGAGCACATGGTTTCTGTGCTCTACTCAGTCTGTAAGGTTAAATTGACTGTATCTTGTAAGTTTTAAATAGAATCATCGAATCGTTTAGGTTGGAAAAGGCCTTAAGGATCATCGCTCCAACCCTTGACACAGCACTGCCAAGGCCACCACCGAACCTTGTCCCCAAGTGCCACATCCATTTAATAAACATGAAATAAACTGCAACGGCAGTAGTAAAAAACGTGTCTTGTTCTCTACAGAAACCTACAGATGCAAAAGAGTGGAGTGCATTAAATAGAGGAGGAAAAACACGCTTTACAGGATGTATTCCACAGGCAACGTTTGTCTTAGTTGGGGTTTTTTCACACGAAGGGCTCTGTGGTTTTTCTGAGCACAGATGGCTTTGACGTTGCGCCACCCAATAACTTGAGACTGCTGGGATGAGGAATCCTTGTCCAGTGGAGAGCATAATTGACGGTCCTTCAGTGAAATAAGGTATCTTTGAAGTGACTGTCTTGTTAATGTCTCACTTAGCACATCAAAGTATGGGAAAGATGCCTTTTTTTCTTGTAAATGCAAATTGTGGCTCTCGATTGTGTGATATCCTGCTTCCAAACCTTGCAGATGTCCCAGCTGATTCCAGGTGAAGGTTTTGGCTTTGGTTCTGCAGGAATAGCTTTCAGTTTTTAATGGAAGCGTTGGACTTTGGTGATCTCACTGCAGCAAATTGAGTATGGAAATCGAATTCTCACTGGATCTTCCTTTTGTGGTGTTTGTGTTCTCATCCTCAAAAGTGCTGAACAAAAACTTAAGCATTTTCCTTCTTAATCGTAATGTCAAGATCACAGAGTGAATGTTGCAGACAGTTTAATATTCAAAGTGTCTGGGTTTCTGTAGGTTTACTTTAAGATGTTATTAAATTTTCCCAGTGATGCTTAAAATAGTTGTACAAAAATGGGGGTATCTTAGTTAAATGGTATTTCTAGATTCTCTGGGCATTTTGGTTAGTTTTCTTTTCTCCAGACTTCTACTCTCTGCTATAAAGTGGCATAATTTATCCCAGTGAATCTTTCCATGCAGGAGGCATTATGGAAACCTTTGATCCTTTTTCTTCAGAACCATTCTGGCAACAACTGACAGAACAAGAGGACACCGTCTTAAGCTGCACCAAGGAAAATATAGGTTGGATATTAGGAAAAAGTTTTTTACAGAAAGAGTGATAAAATATTGGAATGGTCTACCCGGGGAGGTGGTGGAATCACCATCCCTGGACATGTTCAAAAAGAGATTGGATGTGGCGCTCAGTGCCATGGTTTAGTTTAGTTGAGGTGTTGGGGCATGGGTTGGACTCGATGATCTTGAAGGTCTCTTCCAACCTGGTGATTCGGTGATTCTGTGATTTCCTCTTGGGAGGGAAGCAGCTTTCTCAGCACTGCAGTTGTCAGTGCCTGTGTTGAAAATGTCACATGAGAACTGATGCCCAGGAGTTCCACCTGAACATGAGACAGAACTTCTTTCCTGTGCAGTGAACAGAGTGTCCGGAGAGGCTGTGGAGTCTCCCTCACTGGGGATACTCCAGACCCATCTGGACACAATCCTGTGCTGTGTGCTCTGGGATGGCCCCGCCCGAGCAGGGAAGTGGAACCAGAGGAGCCAGTGTGGTCCCTTCCAGCCCGACCCATTCCATGATTCTGTGAGAAGTGTTGTCTCTCTAGTCTGGGAGAGGTAGGGAGAGAAGGGAGGATATATTTCCTAAAACTGCTGGAAGCAGAAGCACTAAAGAAACCAACAAAACTTCCAACATGGAATAACAGCGAGGGGATAATTAGTCTTGCAAAAGCTCATCAATGGAGGCCGCTCCAGATGCAGCATCCATGTCTCTTGTGCCTCCCATCCCCCCCAGTGTTCTCCATATAAATCATGCTGCTCTTGCAGGTGTTTCTGTGGGCATCAATAGCTCTTTGATCTTGAAATCCTAAATCTCTGCAAGGTCAGCAGGAGTCGTGCAGGTCCCGTGGAAAACGCGGAATCATGGAATGCACCACGGTGGGTCACAGCCTGGTTGCTACTGCTGAGCTCCACTATTCCAGACAGTGATGGACAGCCATAGAGGCCATTAATAATTGCACTTGGATACTGGAACCTTCATGGCATCAAACAGCTCCAGTGCCTTATCTGAGAGTGATGAGTCCTGTGCTAAAGGCGAATTGCAGCTTGAATACAAGACCTGCTTTTCCCCCCACCGTATTTCAGGACATATTTCTGATGTATCTGCTTTGCTTAGTGAAGATGATCACTGGTCTAGTGTCTTACAAATAATCATTACCTTTCTCTTGAGCTCAGATTTAATAGTACTTCACCCAGATACTGTGATGGAAATTCAGCTAGCTGGATGAATTTATTTCTTCCATGATAAGAACATGAACCTCTCAGCAAGTTGCAAAGCATCTATTAAATGACAAAATAAAACCTATGCTCGAGCCATAGAATGATGACTTCAGTCTCATAGGCTTTGTGGTGTTTATTGGAGTATTGATTTTGGATCCTGAAATGGAAAGTCCAAAAACCCGTGGAGTAAGAAATTTGGAACTTTTTTTTTATTATTATTTTTTGTGAATATCCTATCTTTAGATTTCTGCCTTGTTATCCTAAATATCCTCCCAGCTATCTGTTCTAGATTTGGGTTTGTTGTTTTTTTTTTTTTTAGTTTTCAGGAAGACATGCTTATAATCAATTGAAATAGTGACAAAATACACTATTTTATATTCCATATAGGTACTGTAGAGCTCGGGGTCATGGGAAGAATGTACAATAGTAGTCAATAAAAAGCATTCACCGACCCATCAGTCAGTGTTTCAGTGCTGGCTTGGGCAGGTAGAACAAGCTCCTGAAGTGATCAGTGACAGTTCCCAGGTAACTTGTATGATGAATATACACTAACTCTCACTTTCATGGAGTCAGGAATCCCCGTGTTCAGAGACACTTGAAGCTACAAACTAATTCCTTGGCTGGCTTGATGCATTTCCATCATCTTTCTGGATGTACAGAGTTGCTCAGCTGGGAATTTGCAGTTGAGGCTCTTGAAAATAATGTGTTATGGAATGGCATGGGACAGGGGAGCTGCACATCTGCTCATCTTTTAAAGACTTCCAGGGATGGCAATTCCACCCCTTGCCAGGCACCTTTCAGTGAAGAAATCTTCCCTAATACAGGAAAGAGGCCGTTTCCTCTCATCCTGCTGCTTGTTGTTTGGGAGCCACCTGGCTGCACCCTCCTGTCAGGGAGTTATAGCGAGTGAGAAGGTCCCCTCTGAGCCTCCTTTTTTGAACTCCCTCAGCTGCTCCTGGTGCTCCAGCCCCTTTCACAGATCCTTCCCTGGACGTACTCCAGCCCCTCAATGTCCTTCCTGAGTTCAGGGGCCCAGAACTGGACACAGGATGGGAGGTGCCTCAGCAGTGCCCGGCACATGGCGTGGGCACCGCCCTGGCCCTGCTGGCCACAGTAGTGCTGTTACAAGGTGTGTTTCTAAAAGCTTTCTGTGATGCTGAGAAGAAAAAAAAAAAAGTGCAATTTATTTTATTACTTAGCAACTGATCAAATTTAACAATGTGTATATAAAGACAAATCTCAGTAAGGGCATCAGCAGAAAAACAGGGCAAAGAACATCTTTCCTCTGTGTATACAGCTTACAGCTGAAGCTTTGCAAATTGCTGGTAACTGTATCAGCATATGATTCCTTCATTTGCATTTGTATTTCAATTAATTTTGTAATTTAATTTGTGCAGTTCTGAATATTTCAGTGTATCTGAGTGAAGACAGAATCTTTTTCAAGGAGCACAGCTATCTGGCTTCAGTAAGTTTCTCCAAGTACAAGTGCTATCATTCTGCTTGCAGAATTACTTCTCTGTAGGTGGGTTTGAAGTAGTACCATCATCGTTCAGATCTTTCAGTGTCTGCACCATCCGATTTGGGATGTTGTAGTGCAAGCCAAGAGTCCAACTACCAAGCCCATAGTACTTCCTGGTGTAATTTCTTCAGCTGTGTACATTACTACTTCTTATTTTGCATGTCTGTGCCTGTTTTTTCTTCACATCTTGCTTTATCTTATTGTTTAGTTAAATTAAATTTTGTAGAATTCATACAATGTATTCAACAGCTTTTTGAGTAATCCTGGGGAAGGAAAAGAAGCATTGAAGATGTTCTAGTTTTACTATCACTTTCACTCCAAGGTTGGAAGAGAAGTAATTGCTAGATAAGCATCATGTTAAATAGGTTTTCACTCATGTTCATATAGCTATGTGTTGTTTGTAAGCCATCCCAGAGTTTGTGCTGGCTTGTCCTAAGCCGAAATACAACTGGCTGCCTGACTGACTGGGAACCTGCACATCCTCAGGAGGTTTGGTCTTTGTTCAACAGCTTGATTCTTGTGAGGCAGTGGGGAAGTGGAGGCAAACTTTGCTCATTCTTGGGGATTCATCAATTTACAGGGAATTTGCTGCTGTGTTGGAACAGTGGAATCAGTAGAGTGCTTCACCTAGTTATGAGTTTATTCAGAAAACATCAAGACAAAACTTCACAAGCTCACTGTTGTAGTATGAAAGCCCTTAGGGTGCAGGTTCTTAGACCCAAGCATGCCGCAAGTGCAAACTCAAGCCCACAGTGCATGGACGTGTGCTGAATGTGCTGTACGTGCCTGCATGTTATTCCTGGTTTCTCACACTTGGCTGCCTGTATCTGCCCTCTCAGAGGAGAGCAGGATCCCGAGTCTCCTTGTGCTGTGCCGGGTCCCTTGCCAGCCCTGGCCACCCAGGGCGGCACTTTGGGGGTCCAACCGCAGCAGCTGCTCCCTAATTAGTAAATTCCAATCCATGACACTCTCTCCCGTTGCCTGGATTATGCACAGAGTCCTTCACTCAGTTCAGCCTCCCCACCACGGACTTCTTGGGGAAAAAAGTCTCTTTCCTTGGTGTTTAACTTCTCTGCTGCCTGATAAATACCTGCCCCTTGGTGGCTTGAGCCCTGTCAGGAGCACTGAGTGTCACAAATGCAGAGGGGTTCTGTGCTGCTCTGTCGTTTCTGCTTTCTTTTCACCAGTGTGGAGCTTGCTCACTCCTCGTGACTGATGTGGCCTGATGCAACATGCCATTTTTTATTTCAAATGATAACCTGTAGTGCAGATGAGGATACTCTGAACTGCAAGCAAACAAAGCCAGTGGATTCAGCTCAGTTTCGGTGCCTCTGTCTATATTGTCAAGTTTTGTGGGTCAGCAGGAATGAATCTGAAAGTGTTGGTGTTGCTAAATTAAGTAGTGGGTGTTGTGCCAGGACACTTTCTTTTTTCCTTGTTTGCAGTAAGATGAATAGCAGGAAAACACCTGCTGTTTTGAGTTTGTCTGTGTAATGTGCTCCTGCCACATGGTGTCCAACCACGGCTGTGTGTTCCCTTCAGAAACTCAATTTTAACTGGGGATTCTCTTTGGGCTAGCACCCCAGTTAACAGATATCTGAAAATTATTTTCAAGTTTTTAAACGCTTTTAGTATGATCACAGTTTCCAGTCTTGTCAGAATTAAAGTAAGTTTCAAAAGTCAAGGGTGAAAAGCTGTGTTTTGTCTCAAGCTGAGGATGCTAAAATGTGACTTTGAAACTAATGATTACACGTTGGTTTCCAGTTGCCAGCTGTGTTCCTTGCTGCCCTGTGAGATTCTTGCAAGGACAGATGGGTATGGCTAACAAGGAGATTAAAGGAGTTAAAGGGATCTTCTGTTCTAAGTAGAGAAAAGAGATGTAGCAAATAACAGCCTTTAAAAGACAGAAACTCAAATGTTCATTTAAAGTAAAAACCTTTGGAGAAATACTGCCTTCCAAAAGTAATGAGAAGGGTTAACACTTAATCAGACAAGATTGTTGACCCATAAAAGAAACCACAGCAGCTGCAACCATTTGGAGATTTCAAAAGGGTATCAATGAAGGTCAGCACATAGCAGGCTTCCTCTAGTCCTGGCTAGAAAGATTTTTCACTGAGGATTTTAGATTGCATTTGATGTCATTAAGAATATGTGTCATTTACGTTCATATTGTTCCCCTAAAAAGTCAGAATAGAAACGATGTATTTTCTGAAACTTAATGAAAAAGGCACAGTGCTATACAGAGTTAGAAAAGAAGAAGAAAAAACAATGTGTAAAAGGTGTCTACAGCCAGGAGTGTTCCTCGGTGTGATGGGATCCAACAGAGTTGAATCTGAGGAACTGAGAGCTGTTACAGTAAGCAAGAAGGAGCTGGACTTTTAAGCAATAATGTTTTCCTTTTCAAGTGAAACAGGACAAAACAGAAGACTGCTGGCTCCTCTCAGTATGAGAAGAGGTCAGATACTTCTATTTACACTCTTAGGCTGTACACTGGGGAGAGATCCCCACAAGGTAATGTCTGTGATCCTCTCTGGAGAGAATAATAAGAAGAATAATACCCCTAAAAATAATAAAAGCATCATACCCCTCCATAAAAGGAAAAACATAATTGAAAAGCAGTTTGTGTGTTCTTAAAAAAAGAGGGAGTATTAGGAAATTGAAACTGAAATTGCAGAAGGGGAAAGAGAAATGTCAAAATACCCAAGGGTCACAGGTGTATGCAGGGTATGCACAAATGAATCCTAGGATGAGCACCACGGAAAGCTCTGCTCACCTGAGTGACCACATTAAAGATGATGTCTGTTAAAGGCTTTGATCAAAGCTAAATTTTTCCATTCTGCTCTGGAGTGTTCCTTTCAGTGGCAGGTTTTGAACAAGGTCCATTTGCTGCAGCGTGTAGCAATTTGTATGCCTCAGAGCATCTGATGGAGCATTCCCTCGGCAGCAGGAAAGGAGAAAAAACACCTCTCAGAGCTGCAGAGTGGTACTGGGGTTTTCATAATTCAATCAAGGAGATCCAAATTTTATCTGTACACAAGCCCAGGACTTACTCCAAGAATGGAGTTGCTCCTCCTGGAATAATTTTGTTATTACTTGCAGCTAGCAATTCAGGAGAAATCTTATAACAGTATTACTACCATATACTAGTAAGAGTTGTAACTACTGCTTATAGAATATAAGCAAATTATTAGTTGATTCAACTGAGGACTGATTTTGGCCTGTCCCATGGACAGTGTTTGTACCTGGGAAGGACTTGGGGGTGTGCTGGGTGAGAGGCTGGGCATGAGCTGGCCATGTGCACTCACAGCCCAGAAACCAAACATGCCCTGGGCTGATCTCACAGCGTGGGCAGCAGGGGAGGGGGGATTCTGCCCCTCTGCCCCCCTCAGGTGAGACCCCACCTGCAGAGCTGCCTCCAGCCCTGGGGCTCCCAACATTAGGATGTAGAATTGGTCGGTGGGCTGGAGCCCCTCTGCTCTGGAGCCAGGCTGGGACAGCTGGGGGTATCCAGCCTGGAGAAGGATCCAGGGAGAACTCAGAGCCCCTTCCAGGGCCTAACGGGGCTCCAGGAGAGCTGGAGAGGGACTTGGGACAAGGGATGGAGTGACAGGACAGGGGGGAATGGCTTCCCACTGCCAGAGGGCAGGGTTAGATGGGAGATTGAGATGGGATTCTTCCCTGTGAGGGTGGTGAGGCCCTGGCACAGGTTGCCCAGAGAAGCTGTGGCTGCCCCTGGATCGCTGGAAGTGTCCAAGGCCAGGTTGGATGGGGCTTGGAGAAACCTGGGATGGTGGAAGGTGTCCCTGCCCAGGGCAGGGGTGGAATGGGATGAGCTTTAAGATCCCTTCCAGCCCAAATCATTCAGTGATTCCCTTTATTTGTATGAAAAAGGATGAAAGCAAATGTCTCTCAACCCAAAAGCTTACTCTGATTTTTATGTGCTGGTTTATGCTCATTTGCAAACCCGACTGGTGAGCTGATGGATTGTTGGCTGCTAAGTGACAGTCAGTTGTTTCCATCTCTTTCAGTTTCTGTATTCCTTTGTGGCCAAAGTTACACGGTGGAATTTGGTCTGGATTTAAAATTATATACACACAGGAACAGGCTGGGAGATGACAAATTGCAATCTGAGAGTGTTAATTTGTGGTCTGCACAAAGTCAGTGATACTGGGGCCAAAATAGGATTCTTGATGTGATAATTAATGTGTCATTATTAGGATGGATTTCCAATGCTATCTTTGCTTTCTAAGTGAGAAGGGCAGGTGAAGGGAAAGGTGAAGGTAGGTTTCATATTAATTTAAGTATATGTTGCAGCACAAGAGGTACAAAGGTTTTATATTCAGCAATAAATCATTATAATTAATGAAATTATATCTTTATAATTATTGGAAACCTAAAGGAACAAAATTTAGATTGTTGTTTTGGGTTTTTTTTTTGCTGTGCAATTTTCAGTTCTTCCTGCAAGTTTACTGCAGTTTGTCTAACTAAAATTTGGCAGCCATTATCCCTGAGAAATCTAGAATGTTCTCTAAATAACAAAAAGCGTGATTTTCTCCCTGTGCATTGAAATATGAGTGGAATGATTTTTACCTGTGACTTTTTGTGTTTGACATCCTTTAAAAACCCGGCATCTTGACTCTCCTAAGCAAGAGTGAGAGCTGAGTGGAACATTAATTCAGAATATTTCTTTATTGTCTCGCTATTTATGTATCTGTTTCCTGCAGAAGTGCATGCTTTGAGTCTGGCGAAATAGTGAGGGGTTTATGCTAAAGAACAGTAACATTATTTCACAACTTTGTCTGTAGCCCTTTACTCGGATCCCACTTGTTTAGATTTTCATTTCCATGTCTGCTTGCTTCCTGCAGTGTGGTGCTGTTGTAGATGTTGGCTGGAATGAGCTGGTAAGATGAATAGACCATGTTCAGTTTCCACCAAAAAAAAAGTATTTTTCTTTATACCTATGTAAAAGCCCAAGGACCTTTCCTCCACCATCTCCCCAGGTTTTTCCTTAAAACCAAAAGATTTTTCTTTCTGTTCTGTCATTATTCCTGCTTGACATGAGACTTCGTTGTGCTGTTCCTCTCTGTGGAGCCACACAAAAAGCAGCTTATCCAGACAAAAAGGGCTTTGCTGTGGCTCAGCCAAAGCCAGCAGCAGTGGGACCATCTTTACAGTAGTACTTTTCATATATAAAAGGCAGAATGGCATCCAGGTGTATGATGAGACTTCTGGCTGTGGTTCTCTTATGTCAGCAAAACACAAAACCCAAGACAACCTAATTTTTAATATTAAAAAATTAATGGTTATTCAGGAGAACTTGTCTGCAAAAAGGGATGTGATTGACCTGCTTTGACCATAAGCCTAGAGAAATCCAAGGACTGTTTGATGTGAATATTTAGTAGTGGTTGTCATGAGTAGCAAAGGAGCTTGAAGCCCATCCTGTATAAAATTGACCTTACAGACTTGGAGCCCTGAGTACGTTGAAATGCTAATGTGTAGCCAGCAGTATTTGGGTGTTGCAGCAGGTGTGTTCCCTTTCCCTTTAATTACACAGCTTCCACCCTTGTTAATATTCTGTTATTGACAGATGCATGGTGTCAGCTGTGGGAAAGTTAATCAGTTAAAATTATCAGTAAATTATGCTGGGTTTAAAGGGTTCCTTTATATTAACCATTTACACAAAAAACACGTGGAGAAAGGGGAGATTGCACCTGGATTTTTTTGAGTAGGCACAGTAATCATGAGTAAAAGAAATGTGTTATAGAATCCTAATAAGAACTCTGGAGTCAGGTTTATCAAGAGGAGATTATGAACTTGTTGCAGATTTAGGCAAGGCCATGTTTACAGTGGGAGATTCTGACACTTAGTACAAATATTAACCTAAGTATTATTAAGCTAATAGCATGGCATTGCTACTTAGGCTTTGCTTGAAAGGTGGATGGGTTTGAAGGAAAATAAATCAGGAAGTTCTCTGCTACTGTTGGCACTCTGCTATTAATTTCCTTATTAATTATTTACAAAATGCCGCTTTATTTAGATGAATGACATGTTTTCTTTTTAAAGCTGGTGATTAATATCAGGTTTGAGGTAGTGACAGCTGGGAGAGGATTTCAAAGCCGTGATTTTACAAATTAAACTGTTGAAGGTGTTTGAGGATGGGCCCCTCAGAAATGTCACCCCTCAACACCAGTCACATTTAGAATGTGCATTTCAGAAAGTAAGTATTGCTGAAAGCACTGAGGAGAGAAGTGAGATGGTAATTATCCTATAAGGAGTTGTTTGTAATTATTTTTATAAAGAATTGATGATCATTTCTTTGAAAAGCACAAATCTCTTCCAGCTCTTCAGGGAAGAACAAAAAGTTGGGAACAACCTCAGGCCTGTGACATTGTGTGTCTGAGTGAGCAGTAACTGATTGCTGCCTCTCAGTGAAAATTGTCTTTTCCGTGCTGATTAAATCACGTACGTATGTCCTGCATCAGGATGAGTTAGAAAGAGTAAATAGTGGGATTTTTCCAGGCCCTGTAATATCAATCTCTGTTTGCTGGTGATACTGCTATTAGCAGCAATGTTGAGATACTGCAAGGCTCTAATTAAAGCCAGACAGCTCAGGTGTAAAATGTAAGATTGATTCAGCAGTCTCCTGGTGAGAAGTTGATGCTCTTTTGTTATGCTGCGGTCTGGAACAAGCCGTAATTCTGTCGCCAAATGGTTGTGTGTTAGGATGAACTATTTTATGACAGTTTGGCTCTAAGCAAAGCTATAACTCTGCCTGTGTTGTGGGAAGGAAACTGCATTGGGAAGCCTTTCCTCAGTCGACACGCAGCCCTCTAAACTCTTGAGCCTCCAAGCCGTGTTCATCCCAGTGTGTGGCTGTTGTTGCATCGTGATGAATGTGATGTTGTTCCTTTGGGCGTTTTTATCACTAATTTCTGCTATAGAAAAAAATACTTTTAAATATTTTTTTTTCTCATTAGCTCATTAGCAGTTGGAATACGTAGAGTCTTAATAAACCTCCTTCAAAGGTTTTGCTTTGAGATTATCTCTTGTGCCCCGTGGATATACGAGGAAGAATTGTCAGATTTTGTACTTGCCAAGTCAATTTGGAATAACAAGATTTCAACAATAACTTTGCACTCTGAAGGAGGAGATACAACCACTGTAGGATTTAATATACATATATATAAATTTTTCAGAATAATTTGGTTGAGACCCAGATCTCACTGAACTTTCTTAGCCCCCAGCGTGGAGCCCATGGAACTTTAAAAAACTAGAGACAGTTCTGATGACTATTTTCCAGGTGGAGAAACTGCAACTGGCTTGGTTGGAGCCTGGTGCTAATAACGCAGGGTTGTGGCTGCAGTCCCTGGATGGGCCATGGGTTCATCCTTGGATGATCGTTGTGGGTTCCTTCTAACTCAGACTATGCTGTGAAATCAAGCTGGAGCTCACATTTTAGCAGTCACACTCTAGAAGCTGCATGTCCTGGTACTAACTCTGTGCCCCTCTTCTAATTAACCTTGGGTGTCGCAGGGAACATGGGCAGCTCATACTTTGTGCTTTTTAAGCAACCAGTTCCCATTTGTCCTCCCCATCCCTCTGTTCCTCATTATCACCCTTTTCTACTTAGGAGCTCCGTGCCCACCACAGCAAGGTACCCTCCACAAAGGCTGTAATGTAGCTGCATCTCTTTGCCTTGGCACTTCTAGAAGACAGGTTTGTCCTTTTTCATTTCTGAAATACTCTTCAAAATAAAAACATGTTTAGATTGTTTATACATGTTCATATGGCACTCACTGGGAGATGCTTGACTGGGAATACCAGGAATGGTGTGGAACAGGGCAGGACTCGGATTGATGTGGCTGAACACACAACACAATGACCAACCCGTTTCATTACAGAGTAATGGGTTCAGTGGCTGCTAATCTGTGTGCCCCCAGGCACTGATTTGTCCCAGGTGTGTTGTGCTGCTGGCAGGGCTGGGATGTAGAACTGACCCAGCCATGCAGAGGTGGGTCAGGATCTGAACATCCTGACCATCCAGAGGGCTCATACTTGGGTGTGACACTGCTTGTACATTTTATAATGAAATAGCTGCCATTTTTCATTCTATCAAGAATTAATTCTGTCATCCACTTGAACTGTTGCTATTAACTAGCTGGTAATGGCATCTAACAAGATGCCTAGGAGTCACAGGGGAGAAAAACAAGACTCTAATTTTAACCTGATTGACTGAAACACTTAAACATTGACTGGAAAGTCTTAATATTCTTGTTGTCTTCAATCTATATCAGACAAGGATTTAAATATAGATAGTCTATACTGTAGCATTTAGTTGCCTTTTGATAATTTTCATGTTTTCCTTGAAATATGTAAGTTTTCCTTGAACTGTAACATATAACCTTGCATTTCTCTTGGTAACCAAATATTCTGAGTCTTACTGAGCCCATCCTTTTTTATTTATTTATTCTGTTTTGTTTTTTTTTTTTTTTAACTGAGATCTCTTCTGAAATATCATCCATAGGACATAATTAAAACATCTACGTTCTTCCATGTATGTCTGTTTGATACCTGCCTGGTGGAAAAGCAGGACCTCAGAACAGGATTCATGTCTATTTTGTGCTTTGTCATACCCATGACCAGAACCTAAGTAGTGTTTCAGGGGTTTATAACTATGTTGGAAAACAGAGAAATCAGAGGTGGAAGTGATGGTGTATGGCTTTGCTCATCCCAGTCCAAGATTGCTCCTTGTGGTACTGGCATTGTGATGTGAATTGTTTTAGCTCTCACAGACTCAGATGAAGAGCCTGTAGCTATCAGAAAATGTCATGTTTTTCATTATATTAAATATAAGCTTGGGTTTGGCTTTTTTTTTTAGTTAATCTTACATTACTCTTCCACTTTTATTTCCATCCTTGGTGTCTTGTGTTTCATATTCTGTTCCTTTTATTGTGTTTCATATTCTGTCCTCTTTCCTCTTTACTGACAAAGGGTTGCTGATGGTTTTCAATGTTTAGGGGTCTCCAGTACTTAACCAGATTTAAACCTCTGCCTTCCTCATTTCCCTTCATCTCATTCACACCCTCCCAGTTTGTTGTCTCAGGAAGTCACTGCTGTCAGAGGTGCCCTTTTCCCCCACTCTTGGGGCTGTGTCACCTATTCTGCAGGGATTTCAGGCTTTCATCTCTTCCCTCCAGCACTGCAGCGTTCTGCTCTTTTGTTTTCTCCAAGCTCTGCTCTGTTCCCATTGTCTCTGTCAGTATTTGTGACCATCTTCTGTTCCTTCTTTTTGCAGACTTTTCCCCTCTTTTTCCCTTAGTACAGCATATTTGTTTCTGGTTCTGAACCTGAGGGGATTATCTGTGTGAGCAGGAAGATTTGTGCTAATAAATATTTGTAAGAACAAAATCATCACCTGTATGGATCAGGTTCTTAAAGGATTAGGTTTTAATTCAAAGTTTTAAAAAATCAGAACTATCCAGTCCCTAACCAGATGCAGTTGGAGGGAAATTTTGATTGCAGTGTAGTCAGTGGGAGCTGGGGCACAATTTCACACCCTGTGTTTCTTTATAGTCATTTGAGAAGACTCACAAATTTATCTCCAAAGATTTTTATTTAGATTTAGCCACGGCTCAGCCACACTATTGTAAGGGTGATGGCTGAAAGCAGCACGAAGTCTTTTTAACCCTAATCACTGAGTGGCACTCCTGCCCATGGCATGGTATGGTTCCTCACTCCATCCCTTTGTCCTGTGTAATTATATCTTGCAAGTTATTTCCATTATGATGGGAGTATAATTTTTATTTACCATTTTGAGATACCTCAGAAAGTCTGATGAATTTAGCTGAACTTTAATATTAATGAAACAGACCGTAGCATTTGTAATCCATAATTTTATTTGAAGAGGGTGGCATAAGAAGTGTTAACATTTGTAGGTGTGAAGCTTCTGAATACATGTTTTTCTTTTCTGCCATATGAAAGTTCAGTGTCCTACTTGAGTTGCATTATTTTAGATTAGAAAAAACACCTCATATCATTTATGTGTCAGTGCTATGAAAGACAGAAAATACCCCAGTATAAAGGGAAGGCAATTGAACCATAAATAAGCCAGTAGCTTTCTCTTAATGAAGCGACACAGTTTCTTTAAAATGTGGCATGCTGAGTGTTTTTTCAATAGTTTAATTGGCTTTTGTAAACTATGCTAATTCATTCTCTCTTAAAATACCTTTCTCTTCCATGGATTCTCTTTACAGACCATACAAAAAGGAAATACAAATCAAAGCAGTTTTGTTTTTCTACATCAGTAAAAATGATTTTGTTTGGCAATCAATTTACTTCTACCTTTTTTCTTTGAAATGGAAGCAGGTTCCAGGCCCATCTCTTTGAACTGTAAAATATGTTCTGCCTGCATTACATTCACTATTGAAATGTGGGTGCTTGTAGGGGGAACCAGAATATCAGAACTGAAAATAAAGCTCCAGTGAGAGTTCTGCTTTCTGAGTCTGGTTAGGTTTTGTTGTATACAGGACCAGCCCTGGTTTTGAAGGCAGTGAATGTGGCTCTGTGTGCAAACATCAATGAACAGGTACACCAACAACCCTGAGTAGTTTTGTACTTTGTGCATCGCTTGGCAGGGAGAGACCCTCCCTCAGTGAAGTCTGGGGGACCAAGAACGTTCTACTCTGAGTAAAACAAGGAGCAGGAGGGACATCGTTTTATTAGTTTAAGACAAACCACCTGTCAAGCAACCATTAGCCAAGATGAAATCTACCTTTTAGAGCAATGGGGTGGTTTCTCAGTGAGCTGGAAATGCCATTTTTACACAGGGAATGGCTGCAGTTCCTTTGCCCGAGTCATTAACAGTACACCAGTATGAAGGGATATGGTGAGGCAGGGGGAGTGAAGAGCTGTGATAACAATGTCCTGTCCTGTATGTTGCTCTAAGTGAGTTTGCGGAAATGGTCTCAATTGTTTCTTAAGGGAGACTGCAGTTTGGCCATCAAGAAAACACTGGAGTAATCATCATACTGTACACCCTGAGAAAGTTATTAGAAGCTTTGTCTTTCTGGAAGGTAACAGCTCTTGAATTGATGGAGCTTTCATTTTATGAGTACTGGCATCAGAATCTAAAACCAGTGAAGTGGCTTCTGGTTTGCAATGAAGTGAGAATTGGATTCTCATAATTCTCATTTTAGTTAGCAGAAAACTTACAGAAATGTTCTGGTTTAGTCAGTACTGTTCTTCCAGATAAGATATTAATCATATGATTATCTTTGCTAAAAGATGGTAAACAGCCTCAGCCCCAGCACCAACCCTGGGAGTGCCATTCTAACTCGATGCCAGCTGGACTTGATGCTGCTGATCCCACCCTTGGACTCGGGAAAACCCTTGGAACATGTAATTTTCCATCCTGCTTTATTGACCATATCTCTCACTTGTGGCTGTACAAACACAGGAGGTTGGCCCTGACTTAGAGAGGCTCAGATGGAAAAACTGATTGTCCCTTACTGTAAAAGCCTGGGTTGGCACTGGATTTATAAACTGCTTCCTCTCTGAATGTGGAAAAACGTGGAGGTTCTCAAACCTTCCTTTGTCTATGGGAACCACAGCAGCAGCTTTCTAGGAATTGCCTGGCGCTTGAAGGTTCGGAATGAAACGTGTGTGATCCCTGTAAAACATGGGTTGCACTTCCGTGGAGCTGTGCTGCCCCTTAGGGATCCTTAGGGGAAATTCTGCCACTTGGAATACCAGGGAAAATAGGTGCCATTTACAACAGAATTCCACACATTCCCTTGGGGCCTACCCCTTTAGCAGGAGACTCTTCATCCTGGCCATGTGAAGTGCTGCTGGATCCTCTGCCACTGATGCATGCAGGGGAGAATCCTTCTGGAAGCCTGACACCGGTGTGAATTTGTTCTGCAGCCTTGCACTTGGGAGATGGATTGGGGGAATGGGCTGAGGCAGCTCTGCTGCTGACTGTCCTGTGGGAATCACCAGTGGAAATGGGGATCTTTTACCTTTGGAAGCAGTGTCAGAAAGGAGCACAATGTGCATTTGGAAATACTTACATTACTATTTCATTGAACTGTCTGTCTATTAGAAATGGTCCTTGTGGGTGGATATGTCAAAACAGAGACATTTAAAAATGCATCACAGTATGCTCACAACACACAGAGCTGATTTGGAAGGGTGCCTTGACTCAGTAGTGTTTATCCCGATGTTTGGGAGAACAGCAGTGGATCCTGTGTGAGTGTAATGTGAAATCCTGTACTGTTACCCCTCTGTGGCAGTGAATGTCAGCTGGGCTTCTTGATTTGCTGTCACTGACGTTCTCTGCCTACTCTGCTGTAGATGAATCACCCCAAACTTTATTTCTCTTGTCTTCTTGACCTGATTTCTGTACCTGATAGCACTTGTTCCTCTCCACTGAACCTCGCATCCCCACCCATTTGTTCCCTAGTACT
Organism: Struthidea cinerea; assembly: GCA_013397865.1. NCBI lineage: Eukaryota > Metazoa > Chordata > Aves > Passeriformes > Corcoracidae > Struthidea > Struthidea cinerea. The sequence continues at coordinate 594,577 of VZTI01002730.1, forward strand.
GCAGGACACCATCTAATGCTTTCATTACTCTCAGGATTCTTTTAAGGACAGAACAAACTGTTGCAGCCAGACCTTTCAGACAGGGATTTTTTTTTTTCCCCTGTCATGTTTTCAATCCATCCTACGCAGTACTGTGCTTACAATGGAATAAATTGTCCATTGTCTTGCCCTACTTCTATATTTTTATAATATTTAAACATTTGCAGGTAAAAGTACATAAGAGAGAAACTGTAGGGAAATTCCATTAACATTTTCTGAAATGTAATTTGTTTCATATTAACCTAGGGGAAGAAATTAATGAAAATTTACTGTGTTAAGCTGAGAAATAAGTTTTCTGGAAATTAAGCATTTGAGGTTTTTTATATATTTATTAAGTATTTAGGACACCAGCCCATGGCTCTAGGCACTGGGGAATAGTTTGAAAACACAAATTTCTGTATGTTAAACGTCTCCTGTCCAACTTGCAACTGAATTTTTTGAAAAGTTTACAAATAACAAGAAATTAAAAATTCTGTGTGTCTGTTCTCTCCTGCCATAGCCAGTTGCAGGAAGCCTGGCACTGGAAACCTCCAGGCACTGGCCAGAAGGAACTGGGTCTAACTGGTGTGAAATACGAGGATGTTTCTTGCCAGTGTAGCAGATGTAGTGTGACACAGCAGGTTTCTTGCCCTGCAGAGTTCTGCTGCCACTGTGCTGTGTGGTTACAAAGCCTTCTGCATTCTCTTCCTCATCTCCAGCCTGCAGGGAATACTCTCCCAGCATGTCACGTGTAGTCAAACTGTTTCCTCTAAGCAGTATCGAGGGAGTTTGTGTGTCAGGATCTCTATGACACCTTTGTCAAGCCCTGGCTTAACTATGCCAGTGATCACGTATCAGGAATCAATAAATGATGAGGAAAAAATGCCTGAGAGGCCTTCTAGGGGCTGGAAATGACCCATATTTGTGTATGCACCTTGCTAAAAGAAATATTCTTTGCAGAATCCAAAACTTCACATTTCTCTCTCTTTTTCTCTGACAGAAACATGACAAATTTTAAGAGTATTCATGTGTTTAGAATGGTGAGATTGTAACAAGCTGCACTATATGCACAACTGACATATTCTACTTTTTTCCCCTGAAGGACATGGCAGAACAAGTGTAGAGCTGAGACAAGAAGAGGGCAGTTCTCTGGGCTTGCTGAGGCTGGTGTTGGTGGGCTGAACTGAACAGTGGTGCTGTGTTTTGCCTGGATTCAGGCAAGGCTTGCTAGAAAATATTGTTCCTTGTGTGTGTATGGTGTGTATATGTGCATATACGTACCAGATCATTTAATCAGAGTTATGAGCTGCTGCAGCAGTGTCAGAGTACAGCAGACAGAGCCCTGTTGCATTTCTCATTCTGAGGTCTGTCCCTCCTGGGCTCGTTTATCAACTGTGTCAATTGCTGTGAAACATTCCATCTTTCCAGTGTTTTTCTGTTAGGCCTACCTTTTCCTCAATTCTTTCTTGTATAAAAAAAGCTGTCATGGTTTTGTTTCTTTGAATAAATGCCCTTTTCACATTCCTTATCTTACAGAGACTCTCTGCTCGAGCATCTGTCAGTGTGTTCTTTCTGCATTGATTGCACACAGATTTCGTTCTGGATCTGAAATGTACTTTGTCTTCTCTACCCTGATGTGTGTGTTGTAGCTGCCACTTCTGCATCATGGAGTCATTGGAAAAAGAATGTTTTACCACTCTTACTCTCACCCTTTGGGGTATGGTGCAGATAACTCTTACTCTCCAACATTTCTTCCAGGCTTAGCCATTAGGACATGGGAAAATGTGAAAAACGTGTGATTCATACAGGAAAATGGCAGAGGGAAACAGCAGCATTTTTTATTCATAGGATTCTTTATGCTGAGCCTTTTCACTTCAAAGGGAATTGTAAACCAACCAACCAACCCCTTCATCATTTGATAATTTGAAGGCAAACAGCAGAAAAGACCTGGCTTGCAAAACTGCATGAGGAGGCTTTTTAGAATCTCTGACAACCAATCCGAGGTAAAAATATAAAATATTTCACTACTGATTTCTTTGCACATCTGAAAAGGATAAAAAGTGTAAGTATTTTGGAAATTGATTTGTGTTATATATATGTTATATAGTTCTGCTTCACTCTTTCTGTGGAAGCATGATCTAGAAGCCCTCAGGGAGGAGAAAAATGAAGATCAATAGACGAAAGTTACTGAGCTAAAGGTGTGTTAGCAGCAATGATAGCACAGGCTGCATCTCAAGTTCATTCCTTTCTGGCCTCTCTTCTGTCCCTGCCTGTTAACTGTGGTAGGTAGGTGAGCAAGCTGGGTGTTACCCACTCCCTTGCTGCCTTTGGGAGGTGTGGGAATAGTTCTGAGTTTAGTAGGCAAATCCTGCCATCTGGTGATTGCTCGTGCACCTGTGGGGTTGTTGCTTGGGTGGAATTTGGCCCTTTGAAAGGGAATTTCCTACTGCTGCTTTACTCGTGCTCCTTTTTTCAGTGATAGGACCTTCTTTGTACATTATCCTGCACTTATTGATTTGCTTTTTGACACATCCTTGAGGAAGCTGGTGAAGGCACCTCATGCTTCACAGCAGCCTCAACACCTGGAAGGACAGTGAGGAGCCTTGGGACGAGCCCCGACAGGTCCTTACAGCTCATCCTTTGCTCTCGGTGTGTATTTGTGGTGCCTGTGAACTGCAGGCCCCTGGCTCACAGCCTTGGAGTCTCATTACAGTGAAAACTTGCTGCCCCCACCTCATCCTTTCCCTGCCTGGTTCCTTCTTCTCTCTACACACGAACTCGGTTTCTCTCCTGTGCCCACCCAAGTGCCACTCCTGCTGCCCCGTTCTCCCGGTGCCCCTCCTGCAGTGGCCACCTCCCTTTGCCCTCAGCCAGCTACATTGGACTGCACTGGCATGGGAGCTGCACTGCAGCTGCTCCTGACTGGCAGGGATGTTTGATCCAGAGCAGGATTCCCGACGAATGCAAATCAATACTAATTTTTCCTGTGCAGTGGTGGATAAGGATCCCTTAAGCCAACCAGCCTTTTACCACTGCTTCTGCACCAGTATTCCTGCTCCTCCTTGTGTCTCCCTGCCCTCGTGTGCCATGTAGAGCTGTGGAAGTCTGAGGTCAGCCCAGAGTGCCAGCAGGGACGGCTCATGTCTCCAGTGCCCCTGAAAATGCTCGGTGTGCTCAGCTGTACTCGTTTGTTTTGTTTGGTTTTGGGGAATGACACAAGGAGCAGAAGCTCAGGCAAGCTGGAATCGCTTTCCTTGAACCCCTGGATGACTTTAACATCTCTCAGGCAGAGAAGCAGCTGCTTAATTAAATATCAAGGGCGATGGAACAAAAGGGCAAAAATGGTCCTGACTTTCCCCTGTGGACAGGGAAGTGCACAAACCAGGTGCCTGCACTTGGAAAAGGCCTGGAGTCCCAAATCCACCTGCACATGCCAGGGCCACAGGCAGCTCCAGGGCTCTGCCATGGCACGTGGGAAGGGAAGGAGGGGATTCTGTACCTGTGCACTCAGGGCCACCGAGCTTGAATGGCTATTGCAGATAAATGCTTTTACCACTTGTCATCCTCCTAGTATAAATAAGTTTTGGAAGGATATTTGGCTAAATCATGCTGGCTAAATCAATAGAAACGATTTCACCTTCCTTCCCTCAAAGAAGTATTTATGCTTTTCTTAGAAAACTGAATTTTTCCATTATTTTTCTGTGTAGCTGACTGGATGGCACTGGATTTTTAGTCTGGCTTACAATATATTTTGAGAAGAAGAAAAATACAGTTCCATAGCTTAGTGACCGGGGGACGGTAGCAGGTATAAAAGGAAAAAAAAGACATGTCCAGTGTGTCCTTTGAGTCACATGCAGGCATAAAATTTTCTAAGAGCTAAAAACCTTTGCAAAATTTTAGAAAGTGTTGTATTTAGAGTTAAAAGTTGAATGCAATAGAAAGCTGTTTCAAAAGTATAGAGGGGAATGGGTCAGTGAACTTGCTTGAATCCTGTAGGATGAGCTATGTCACCTCCATGTGACAGGGAAGTTTGGTGAGTTGATCATACTCTGATCCAGGGGGAAAAGTTGCATGGTTTCTCATGAGCTGGCTCCTCAATTTCCTTGAAATTCAAGTTTTTATTTGCTGTAATGGATACAGAAAGAGGAAGATGGTTCTTTTCAGAAATAAAAGTAAGAAAATGACATTTAAAATTGTAATGTCCCTTAGGGAAGAGATATCTGTGCTGTATTGTTCAGGGGGATTTGTCTCAGCATGGTATCCAGTTTTCAGTTCTATAGTAATTCTCTTGAGATTCTTATGGCCTCTAAACAAGGTCACTACATAGTTTGGGGAGAACTGGAAGGATGGCCTTCTATTGCTGTCTCTGGCTATAAGTATTACGAAAATTACATTTATGTAGTTTGTGTGCAGCGTGGATATGAACAAAGAGATTTAAAGTTTTTAGTGTGCCTCTGAGAAATGCTAGGCAAATTCCCTACCACACCTGGGCTGGTGGGACAGTCCTGTGGGTGCTCCCTGAGCCATAACTGCTGGAATTTCTGCACCTCCAGTGGTTTCCTGCATTTTTTTTTTTGTGCTTGTGGTTAGCTAAATAATAATTTGTGTTAGTTATGGTGAGGGGATCTGTGGAGAAGTGAGTTAATACTTGGTTTATATTAAAGAGTGACATGATTGATATGCTAATTACGCAGATGCTTGTTCTCAATATTCTACTTTATTATATAGAAATATGAAGGCCAGCTGCAATAGCAAGCTCTGCTAATATATAAAGACACACAATAACAAGGGCAAGATGAATGATTTTCCAGGTTCATAAAATGTCTTTTTTTTTCTTCACCGTGTACGACTCAGACAACACCTGGAATATTTTCTCCCTGGATAGAAGGGAGCTGGAGATGGGGGCTCCTGAGTGGTGGGGTTGATATCAGCTGCTCTCTGCACAAGTGACATAAGTACACGAGGCAGTAGTTAAGCTGAAGGATGTAATTAATCCTACTGACATCAAAATAAATTGTTGTAGTTCGATGTCCAGCTCTGCTTTGTGGGGCTAATTGTGTGCATGAAGTTGTGCATGTAACTTAAGCTTTTGACTTCTTTACAGTCAGAAGTTAAAGCACAATTCAGGATCATATTTTAAAGCAGCATAGTGACACTCCATTTCTGTATCCCCCTCAATTATCCATGTTCTTCCATATTTGCTTGCATTTGGAACACTTGGATTTGTAGGAAGAGCCCAAATACCTCTATTCAGCTTGTTATATGTGCAGGATTAAGTATTAAATAGAGCATTATAAAGCTCTGCTGTTTTATACTCATGTACACACATAATATCTGCTTTATTTATTATTTTTAACAGAGATTTTAGGTGTGGTGTAACAGACTGACATATTTTGGTACAGCTGCCTTCTGCATTTTCTTACTTGTAAAGCCTTAATGGCCAGAGTGCATTTATTTGTACACGTTTGCAGGGGTAAAATAAACTAGACCAGATATATTTCAGAAGCTTTAAAAACAGTTTAAAGTAGATGTTTCTATAAATCCCTATTTTATTGCTGGAAGTGCAGCTATTTCATGGAATAGGACATGGGGTACTGTTTCCTTTTTCCTTGCTGGAAGACACACACAGCTGATCAGTGGCATTTACAGAGGGAGAATCAAGCACATTAAGCAACTGTTTGCACAGTGCTATATGCTGAAATACTAAGTCAGTCCAAATTCCCATGAACTTTAATGGTATTTTTTTTTCTTCTAAGCAATTCTCTGTACAAGCCTCATTAAATGAAGAAAGGATTTCTATTGATTACGTTAACTTTAACACCTGGCTGGGAGGATTCAAGCATGAACACTGTGAACCTCTATCCCTGTTACATGCAAAGGAAAATAATGTGATGGGGTGTGGAGAAATCTCTTGGTGGTAAAGAAATCCCAAACAGCCCTTGAAAGCATGCCTCTTGCTGGCTGCTTCGGAACTGGAATCGGAGAATCAGACAAAGGTTAGGGTTGGAGGGGAGCTTGAAGATCATTAGTAAATGATCCTGGTGGATAAAAATGACCTGGAGAGGAGCACGTTCCAGGGCAGATGCTGCATGTTAAAGGTGTGGCTGTGTGACAGCACAGCACTACGAGAATTGGTTCTCTTTCCAAGCCACGTAGTGTTGCAAAACTGAACCCTGGAGTTGCTCTGGATGTTCCTTTGGATGTTTTTGGTGTGGCCTGTGGAACAAAGGAGTTCAACATGTCCTTTCTGGCATTATGAATTCCAGGGAGAGCTCAGGTGCCTCTCCCCCACGCTTTGGGAGCCGAGCAGGAGAACCCTGGCACCCCATGGACTGCCCCAGACTCTACTCCAGCTCTCTGGGGAATTTTTGTCTGTACTGTTGCCACTTTAAGATACAGAGCTTAAGCTGGTCATGCTGAGATTGCTGCCCTTTTAACTCCACATGATAGGGGAACAGACAAGGCTCCTTTTAGGTGACTACAGCTTTATAAAGTGGCTCCCCTAAAACTCTGTTTCCATCCAGTGGACATTATTATTTGTGATTTTTTGAAAAAAAACCAAAACCACAGATTTTTTTTAATTAGAAAATGGATCATATTAAAATTGGAGTTAATGTGATGTGAAGTATTCTGCCAAACTGGAGTAATTGATGGTAATAAAAATAGTCCATTTAATGGTGATTTAAATTCCTGTGTTTCTGCATCTGTAACATTAGAGTGGAATCTTGTCTGTTTTTCACTTTAGGCAATCTACTTTAAAGTACTTACATAGTAAGCATTATTTACTGCTTTTAGGATTACCCTAAACTAATCTAAGATGTCCCTCATTAGTTTTCCTACTCCATGGAATAAAAAAATTACCAGCATTGGTCTTTAAAGTGCATTTTGCACTTCTGCAATTACCATAGTGATGATTGTTTTTCCTATGACAAATAGACTGTGGAGTTCTGTTGCACTCTCTGCATCCTAGCAGTTCTTAATTTTGCAGTAATAGTGAGCTCTAATAGGCCTGATGGGGGGTTTGGTCTGCAGTGTATGCTGGTCAAATATAAATGGTGTTATACGGATGTTAAAATTAGAATGTGTGAGAGAGCCATGTGCAACTACACTTGATCAGCTATTTTGGTAAAGCTGATTAAGGATTGGCTTTTAGGTTGCTGGGTTTTAGTTAATACAAAGGGGTTATTTTTAGTGGTACAAAATATTCCGATATTTTGAGTTTAGAGTGACTCGAGCTTGTGCTTAAAGAGAAAAAAAGCCCAACAAACAACTTGCATGGTGTTTCTGGTGATACTGTGCAGGAGTCACACGCAGAGGTACTGCTGGAAAGTTCACAGGTTTGCCATCACCTGTACAGGTAATCGGTGAGTATCCCAACATTTCATCCAGAGATTTCATCTCTGCAGCAGCTGTTGGCGACCTTCCATCCCCAGCATGCCACATCCTGGTCACTAAATAGCCACTGCCTTGGTGGAGACATGCAGCAATGCAGATGTGCTTACCCTCAAAAGGAAACTCTTATTTGAGTTGTGCTTCACAGCTGTGCTTCATCAGAAGCAAATCCTGCAGCTCTGTCCATGAGGCTTTGCTGACTGACTGGTGCAAGCTGCAGTGCCCCAGTTCATCCATCTCTTTCTGGAAGACATGATTAGCTTTTTACAGAATAGATGGCATAACAACATCATCTCCTGTAAGTCTAGACTCTCTCATGTCAAAAATAAGCAGGCACCTCTCTTCTCATTCATAGCTCTCTGGCATCTTAAATGAAACCTTAATGCTTAAATGTGTAAAAAAATTACTTTAGACATGTTACTGTGTGGGGTTTTGGTAGTATTTGGCCAGATTCACAGAGGTCCTTCACTTTCTGTGGATTAGTATTTGTTTCCAGACCAGAGTTTAGGAATATGGGCTTCTTCTCTTTCATAAACAGGCATGTGATGCACATGCAGTGGGACACAAGGTGGTGGTGGCAAAATGAAACTGAGATGTTTTCAGCTTTTTTGAGTCTCCCACAGGATACGAGAAAACCATGCATCTGTTTAAAAATGGGCTCTACATTTCTTTCCATGGGAGTGATGACTTGAAGTCTCACAGCAATTTTGTCCCTCTTTTTCCTGCTCTGGAAGCAGGACTGTATTTTGCTCTAAAGGTATGTATTTGTTGAGACTGATCTTCATCCCTCGCTATAGCCTCATGTGAAATGAATGAAGACTAATCTGGAAGCAGGATAAATGGCAGCCCTTGAGGTTAATGTTGCTGTAGCTTCTCAGTTGTGTGCATGGTCCTCTGGTTTTCATAAACATCATCTTTGCAGGAGTTTGGATGTTCAGCACAGAAACACCACCGAGCAAAATGGTCGTGTGGAGGGTTGGGAAGTCTTGGTACGGTGCGATTGTGTGTTCCAGGAGGTTTATGAAGCTCTGCCAGGGAGGTTTAGGCTGGATGTTAGGAAGAGGTGGGTGGTTGGGCACTGGACAGGCTCCTCAGGGAAGGGTCCCAGCCCCACGGCTGCCAGAGCTCCAGGAGCGTTTGGACACCGCTCTCAGGCACAGGGTGGGATTGTTGGGGTGTCCTGGGCAGGGCCAGGCTTGGACTCCGTGATCCTGGTGGGTCCCAGCTCTGGATACTTTATGATTCTTGGCTGGCAGCAGCCAGCTGCTTAATAGGCTAAATCCATGACACAGCAGAACGTTTAGGTTGTTGGGACCATCCTAGGATTTAGAACCACTTTGGAACATGAATCTGGGGTCTGTAAATGGCAGGAGATGGTGCCAATGGCAGCAGATGGTGAAAATGCTAACAAAGGTGAAAAATTGAAATCTGGAGTCCCATCATTTTCATTTGGATATGACTCAGGAAAAGGCATTTTATTCCAAATACGCTTTGAATTGAAAATTTGTAGCTTGCATGACTTTGAGTCTTCAGGGGGTTGTTTTGTAGATATCAGTAAGCCGTGAAAAACATTACATTTTAAGCAGAATGAAGACACCTTTCAGGTAACTCCTTTCAGATAACTCCTGCAACTTGGCTGTAAAACTCCCATATGTATCTCAGAAACTCATAAGTATCAGCAGTCATTTTTAATGTGTATGTGTTTTTATTATTCCAGACTCTTCTCTCAGTCTTCTTTAATGCATCTTTACAAAGGCTAGAACTACCTTACTTAAGCATTTCCAGGGGCTGGTATGTTGTAATTTTTGGGTCTAGGAAGAGGTAAAGGAATATGTGACAGCTGGGAGAGTCAACCATGAAGATTGTTCTCTGTGTGGTCAACGTTCAGTACAAGAAATATTTTCAGGGCTTTGTCAAAATGTAAATCTCAAAGTAAAAACACTTGGAATATGTCTTCAGTTTTTTTTTTCCCCTCTGTGAGTGTCCCCCAAAATGAGTCTCATTTCTTCTATTCCAACTTCTTTTTTGCTGTGCATGCTGGAAGTTGAAGGAAATTCTGAGACCTGTTTCTAGTTTTCTTAAAGTTATGTGGATCTGGGCCTCTCTAAGGTTTTTTTCCAGTTTTGAAGAGCTTTGCTTTCTACTTTCTTCCACGTAATGCTTATGGATAGCAAATGGGGAGGAAAGATGGGAAGAGAATTTGCCAGATATGCCAAATATTGTGTAGCAAACATTCTAGAAATTCCACAGTCTCCAAGGGCTTGGCTTTGCCCAGGAGGGTAATAATTTTCTGTGAGTGATTGTACATAATTCCATAGCAGAGCCAGGAACTGCAAACAAAAATATGACTTTATTCTCCTAAAACAGCGTTGTTTTGTTCAAGTCTCACCAAATATTCGGAAATTCTTAACCTCTTAACTGCCTGTGAAGATTAATCCATAGGAATTCTAAGGAATGATACTGCAGAATATGTAAGAGTCAGGCTGTAATTCTCTAAGTCAGTGTTTTCTGTGGATATTTTCTCCGATGTAGTAACTACGTGTAATATGCAGCTGGCCTGATTTTAAAGTAAAATTCTACAAAAATAAACCAGGATAATTAACTATCACAACAATTTAGCAGAGGAAATGGTAGCTTTTCTTGTATTTAGGGTTTTAAAATGTATTGTGTTCCTTTCTAAAGGGTGAGTTTTAGTACAAACCAATGTAGTGGCTTGGGCCAGGAACCTCTTGGTTGAACTCCAGGGGCTGCATTTCAGTTTGGGAATTTGCTTAGGAAATCAGTTCCGTTCAGTGTTTTCATTAGCAGTGAGGAGGACTGAATACAGAGTAGCTTATAAAGTATGCAGATGACACCAAGCTGTGAGGATCTGAAAATGCTTTTCTGTATCAGATCAGAATTCAAAATAAACTTGGCAGATTGCAGGGATGGTCTGAAATCAGCAAGATGAACTCGAATTAAGTGAAGTGCCACATGATATATTTAGGAAAAAGAATTCAGATACACAAATTCAAGACAGGCAATACCTGTTAAGAGGAATAACAGGTAACAAGGTTGACAGTACACTGCTGTTGCAAACGAGGAATTGTAATTCTGGAATGTGTGAAGAGGGATGCTGTGTCTGTAATGTTGGGTAATTACTCCAAATTAGGGCTGGTGAGGTCTGAGTTGACATGCCGTCTCCATGTTTGGTTATGGCTTCTAAAAAGCCTCTGGAAAACCACTTCACTTAGAGAATTGAGTTTGCCTAAGTTAAGACAATGTTAGTAACAACCATCTGATATATAAAGATTTTAAGGCAAAAGGGAGAGGGGCATTTTCTCCATATTCCTGAGTGAAGAATTAAGTGAAATTTTTGCTATTTGCACTCACAGTGATGAGGGTTGTGTTTTACAAAACACTTTTTGAAGCCCGAACCCCAGAAAAAGCTACCTGGAGCTGTTGTAGAACCTACTTTTCGAAGAGAAGTTATACAAATCTGTGCTGGGTGTGCCTTCCTCAGCCCAAGGTGGCTAGGTGATGCCTTTCAGCACATGTAAGTCTGTGCAGAAGATGGGAGTAGAATAAACAGCTTGAAAATTTTTTCTCTGGAAATGTCCTGGAAATGTGGAATGGCCGCTTTTAGTGGGAAAAGCTGCCCACCCTGTGGGGCAGACTCAGCACAGCCTCATGGGGCTGCAGCTACAACTTGGGATCGTGGCACTAGAGAATTTCTGAACCCAAAATCCATTTCTCTCTCATACGCGTACACCTGGTTACAGAGATCACCAGAGGAAGAACGTGATTCATAGCTACTGACTTTGCCTCTTAGTCCTAACTGTGAAGAAACTATTTATTTATGTAACTTTCTTCCCACAAGAGTTTCCATTAATTCTGTTGATGGAAGCATTTTTCAGCATTACGACAGTGAAAGCACAGAGCATTAAACCCTTCTCTGCCTCCAAAAATGAGAAAGAAACACTGGCAGGAAACTGACCTTGAAAAGGTAATGCTTTGGTTTCTTATTAATTTAGAAATTTGAGTTAGTTTGATGCTCTAATTGCAAATTATATTTTTTAATATTTTCCTTTATCAACCTTGATAATTTAACAGAATTTACCAGCTGGCAAGTTTCAAGTACTTTCTCTTCCAAACTCTTTTATACCACAACACTGCTCCTAATCATCTGTGAAAAAGCTGCCATGCAACAGAAGACTGGGAATTGCTAACAGTAATGATGGAAACTAATTCAAACCAGGCCACAGGTAGAAGCTTTTGTGAAAGCAATCTGCATCTTTTCAAGCTGGTCAAGCTAGAATAGCCTTTCAGAAAGGCAGTCTCTTTCATTCCAAAGGAAGCCCAGCCGTTATCTCTGTACCCAACAAGTACCTAATGCACAAGACAAAAAAGGAGGCAGCGGTGGTGTATTGGGTAGGGAAAGTTTTAGCCAAGTTGGCCGACATTGCCTTTGCTTCTCTGCCCGTGAAGTGCTTCACAAGCAGAGGTGCAGTGTGAAAACCCAGGGCACTTCCTTTGCCAAGCTTTGCCCATGGTCCGAGCCTGGTTTTCCATGCCTCTCCCGTGCTGCTCTGGAGAGTTGTCCTGAGAGCTGCGATCCCTTCCAGAGCTGGCTTCCAGAGGCTGCAGATCCGCGCTAATCTCGTTACAGTGCTATTTTGGACGCTGTGATTTAATACTCCTATGGGGCTGCCTTTCCCTAAAAGAAGTGATGTAGCATTTTTCATAAAGGGGTAGTAAAAGGTGAGTGACGGGCAATGTGAATCATGGCATAAATCATTTCAGGCACAGAAGTGCAGCTTTCACTCCAGAGGAAAGATATTAGGAAAGGATGTCAATGTTTTAACTTTTTAATTGCATCTACTTGTTTGTTGCTACTCTCATTCTTCTTGCTTTTGGCTTAATTATTTCTCCCTAAAGTATGCTGCTTACCTAATAAGTTGACTAAGCTTGAAAAATTGATTCAAATACATATTAAATAAGAGCTTGTGAGCTACAGTCACAGCAAGCAACTCCTGACTTAGTTGGTTTCTTTAATAGCACCCTCAGTCTTACCAAAAATACCCCAGCTAATTTACCTGTCTCTTGTTCTGTTCACAGCTTTGTCAGAATCTAAGCTTTATGACCATTTAAATAAATTTAAAAATCAAGCCAACCTCCCCAGATTTTGCACTGAAAATAAACAGTGGTTCTCTGTGTGGAGGAAGGTGATTTGTTCCTTGCCTGCTGCTCTGGCTTAAGGCAGGTTAGAAAGGAGCTGTTTCTGTAATGTGTAACAGCTGATGCTGAAGACTAAGTGATTTTTTTTTTTCCCTTTGGCCAGCAGTAATTATCAACAACCTTGTAAGCACAATAAAAGGAATGAATAAGTAAAGATTCTCTGAGAATTAATTTAGATTCATGCCTGTTGCTATTTACAGGCATTCTAGAGAAAAGGCTTAATGTTAGGTTGCAGAGGTTCACAGTACATGAGACTGTAATGACAGAAACACTTTGCATGTTATTACATAGGTTCTAGAAAAATCCTCTTGCCCCGATCTTGTTAAGGACTCAGTCTTGAACAGGATTATGGATGTTTTTAAGTTAATAGGCTGTGAAATCAGTAGTACTCCTGGTACTGCACAATTCAGGAATATGCATGTGTCTTCAAAGGATGAGACCTCTGAAAACACATGCAGATCAACAGGGTAGTTTTGACTTTTTCTCAGATTTGATCCAGGGCCAAACTTCGTTGTTAAGAACAAAATGATTTTGTATTGGCAGAGCATGTACACAGTCAGATCTAATACAGTAAAACCTGGGTAGGTTACAACACTCAGTTAGTACAAATCAATGCATTTTGATAATTGCACATGGAGAGTGATCAGAGAACACCACAAAATGGATGTTCTGAATTTGTCACAACTATGTCTGTATCAGGGACTTACAGTGATGTGTTTAATACAATTATTTTTGGAGGCACTGTATATTGTATGGAGTGTCCACTTCCTGAAGTTGTTTCTTTCTGAGGGGAGAACTGGGTTTGCCAAATTAGAAAGTGTGTGTATTTATTCCACTTCAGAGAAATAAATATATTTGCTGCTGCTCCACAGCTGAGAGTGAAGATTCTGTGTGCATGGGGACTAGAATAAGTACATAAACTCAACTGTGAATTAGGAAGTTGCTCGGTCTCCAGAGACAGAAGTTCAAGTCTCTGGAAGAGTGTTTTCTCATTATTCTCTAGGGTGTACCAAGGTCTGCTGGGCAGTCTAGAAGGTTAACTTCAGGTACGCTGAGATTCTAGCAAGTTTTCTTCTTCCCAAATCCTGAGTCATAGGAGCTTGGGAAGCAGCCAGGAATTTCACCAGACAGGACAGAGTTTTTTAAGCATGCTGTGACTGAGATCTATCACTGACTTCCAGACGGTCATTTACATAAATGAAACAAAAGATAGGAGCTTTGTGCTCTGAGTATTTTCCCCTTCTTATGTTCTTTTTTTGTTTTTTTGGGGTTTTTTTTGTTTGTTTGTTTGTTTTTCCTTTATCCTTTTTTTTTGGTCTCTTTTAGCTCTTATTTTCTCTATTGAAAGCTTTTTTCCCCTCTTGCATTTTGTCAAGAAAAGATAAATTTTAAGACCTCAAACAGGAATGCAAGCTATTCAGTTATGCTACGGTTGCATAATAAAACCCTGAATTAAATGTCAGGGTTATAATTATTACTGGAGAATGCTGTCAGGTGAGACCAGGTATCTCAAGCCAAGATAAAAAAGGTGGTAGAAATGACTATATTAGAGAGATGATGTTCAAAGAAGGCATGTTAGGGTGAGTTGTAGCAGGCAAAATGATTGATTAGGCTGTTGTGATGTGTTTCATTTTAATTTATTGGCAGGTTAATCTTAGCTGAGAGCATTTGTCTGGCAGTCTGTGTCCTTTCTTTGGTCTTTGTTTGCCCCGAGGCCTCTCGCTGTGGCCAAGGGGCTCCGTGGGTCTGCGTGGGCAGCGGCTGGAGCCGCCCCTGCTGCAGTACTGACGCACGGGCAAGGACTTTGCTCATCAGATGGAGAAAGGCAAAGACCTTTATTGTGCAGTCAGAATTCCCTAAATACCAGCACCCAACCGGATATCACATCATATAAACAGGAAAGATGTTCCCCACAGTGTCTCCCAATCATCTGGGGCATTGCACAGATTTTACCTATTATGGTAATAGGCAAACAATGCCCTATAAGGCCACAAACTACAATTAACACTTCTCACAGGCCCAGCCTGTCCATAAACACACAATCCTCTCTCAGTCTGTCCCCGGTGACCTGGATGCACTCCCAGGGTCACCTCCGGGCCCAGGATAGAGGCCGTCTCTCTGATCCTCGGCGCCTGTCTCCCTACCACCACCCAGTGCACTCCAGCACCTGCTGCCTTCGGAGTGCTGCTGTTTGCCTCAGTTTTCCTCGTCCCCATCCACCCTCATGTAGGTAAGGAGGGAAATAAGGGATGTGCTGCAGCAAAAGGGTAACCTCCGTGTTTTCTGTCACTCCCTTTCCCCTCCGGAAGGGAGGGAATTTCCATGAGTGCCGCTGCCACCCCTCAGTCTCCCGTGAGGTGGAAATGGGCCTTCCCTTGATCTGATTTGTGTTGTGTGGGCCCTACTCGTTTACCCGTGATAAGTGTATAGGTTGACCCTGTTTGCAGTGAGATCCTTGGAGTGTGGGGGTGAGGGAGCAGTGGCCATCCCACCCACACCCAGCAGCTGTTCCTGGGACCAAGCTGGGCGGCGGCAGCTGTGCATGTGAACAATATCACCAGAGGTGGGAAACACATCCATTGCCACAGGAACTGTTCCTAATGCTTTGGTTAATTTGTCCTTTGTCTCAGCACAACTGGCTCATGTCCAGCAAAATCGGGCCTGGAATAAAATTTCGACTTTTACAAACTCTGCAGATTTTTAGGGCGCAGTCCAGCAATATAACTATGTGCATGTGAACAATATCACTGATTTCAGCAGGGCTGTTGATGCCCTTTTATTTATATATCTTTGTTCTTGTCTGAGGCTGTAACCGGTATCTATCCTCTGGAATTCAGTGCATGTCATGTCCTTGCCTCCAAAACTCGCCCTAATGGCAAAGAAAGAAATATCAGCAATTTCCCAACAGTTTCCGCTATAAAACCAAGCTTTTCAGCCAGTTGTAACTTCACCCAAATGTAATTGCTCAGCCCCAAATTTCCTGTGCTAGGTATGGTGAGCAAGGCTGATTTTTTTGTGTAAGAAAATCTTGGCTGAAATGTTTCTGTCACTAGGAAAAATGCATTTGTTTTTTTTTTTTTAATCTTGGAGGAACTCTGCTGCTCTCATATTTTGGAGCAAGAAATGTGGCAGAGAGCTTTCTGTCTGAAGGCACCTACTGGCATTAACAACAAACCTCTTTGCCAGTACCCGGGAACACAAATAAATTTGATCAAATCATGAAGTTCTAAAAATTATGTATCACAAGCAATATTCAGTACAATGCTGTATTAGAATTTGGCAGCTGAATGCTGTCTATATTGAGAACGTACTTTTCTATATAACTTCTATATGTGAAACCACAGAAAACTGGATTTTGTCTTTGTTTCTGCCACAGAGCAACTGGGTGAGGCTGGATAAGTCATTTAGGAGTACTAAGCTGGTCATTAATTTTGTGTTTTTCATTCTCTGAGTGCCTAATTTTGAGACAATTTGGGTCAGGTTTTTATTTCACTTACAAGCACCGTCAGTTTTGTGTGTGGAATGACCAGTCCCTTCTCCTAATCGTGATGGAAACCATCTACCTGGGTAATACCCGAGGGTGTGCTGAGAGCCAGGAGAACAGGCTGATCATGGCACGTTGGTTCCAGTGTTTCAGAAACCCTGTTGCTAGGAAGTTTTCCTTCACACGGGTCTGAGATCTGCCCTCCCTCAAGTTAGTGGCTGTGTTAAACACCCAGCTAAGGTTCCCCAGGCAGCTTTGGGTGCAGCACTTTTTGACCTGAAGGTTGGTTTTATGTGTGTGAAGCGGTCAAGTGTGGAACGTGCTGAGACTGAAAGTATTTTGCATTTGAAGATACTGTATTTTTATTTATGGCTCAGTCAAAATAAATTAAAATAATCGATGATTGTTTTGAAAGCAAATTACTGGGAGTACTATATATCTACCATGGCAAGTGCTGAAGACATGAGAATGCCTTATAATGCCAGAGTGAGTTGTGTAAACAAGGGTATTTATATACTCAACAGCAGCAAATCTCTGAGAGGGTTTTTTGTTGGGTTCGGTTTTTTTCTTGGCTGAGTCTCCACTGATCCCACTTTATCCCAAAGGAGGAGGAGGAGAAAACTAATGTTCCTATCACACATGTTCCATTATTGATTTCCATTCCAATCCACCCAAAGTCTTCTGTGCTGGAAATAATTAGACCCTGTGAACAGAGATGAAGCAAAAATCTATACAATGCTGGATTGCCAGAAATGAAGACAAGGGTGCCTAATTAATGTTGCATATAGAATGCCTTTTGGATGAATGGGCTTCCCTTTCTCAGAAGCAGCTCAACAGCAGTCGTGTCACAAATTTGCTGTTAATTAAATGGTGTTCACTGTGTGCCTGTAAAAATGGCATGGAGGAAGAAAAACATTGGACAGCAGCAGCATCTTACAAAAGCTCTGCAATTAAAAGGAAAGACTCTGAAAAACAAATTTTCAGCCTTCGTATGGATGGCAGGATATTTTCTTCTGTATGAAATTCACTTTATGTATTTTCTCAAAGCTCCAAAAGGAATGTCTAGTCACTGCAGAATTTTGAGCATTTCAGAAGTTGGACTGGAAGTGTGTTGGGAGGGTTGAGGGTAGGCAGAATGTTCCTGGGAGCTGAAGCAGGATGGATGAGAGCACAGCTGCAGCCTGGCCAGGGTGTGAGGATTGTTTGGGAGGAGAGTCAGTGTCTAGAGAAAGCCACCAGGTTAGATTTTCTCTGCATGAAAGGTGAACTGAAGGTGATCTGAGGCTGTATAATGCATCTTGGGAACTGAGAAGGCAGATCTTCAGGAAGAATCTCAGTGAGCTGATGGAAAAGCTTCACAACAGCCCCCGCTATGAGCAGAAATATCTGGAGGGAAAAACTGGAGGGGATCTGAGCTATCTGAAGCAGGCTAAGAGAATAATGTCAGCTGTATTCATAGGCAGATAGCAGCAGTGGGGTTGTTGGTGCTTCAGAGGTCTCCGTAGTAGAGGGCTTCTGGGACAGCTCTTCTCGTCCTGTAATTTGCAGGCCACTGGTACCTTCTCTCAGCCTTTAATTCTCTCCTTTTATCTCTGTTCCTCCCTTGCTCTTCTAGATATCTGTTGTGGCCAATCTAAGTGATACAACTGCTCTCTGTGCATCTCTGGAGAATTTAAATAGCATCATTCCCTCCTTCTCTTTTTTCCTATAAATGCAGAGGAAGTTTATCCTCTTTAGGAAAAGATAGAAAACATTTTTTTCTAAAAAGCTAGAGAATGAGTAAATCCCAGGCTCCTCGCTCGAGCAGATGGATTCAATTGATGAGTCTGTAGGAATCTTCCCGGGCTGGGCATTAAACTGCAAGAATAGATGTTTTCTGATGAAATTCTAGTTGACATAAATATATTTTTAGCATGGATTTGATAGAGGGAATTATTTTTCCCTGTATAGTAGATGCTGTGGTTCTGGTTTAGGAATTTTATGAAATAATTTTAGTGCAGGAGAAAGGTACTAATAAAAAAAGAGATTTTTATGACTTGTGCCTTCTAAGTCCTCTCTTTTCTTCCCATTTGGGTGCTTAGCATTGTCTCTCTCTCCTCTCATTCTGCTTTAATAAGCATTTTTCTCTCCAAGCTGTCGGCTCTGATGCACAGCTGAAATAGGTGCACACACAGGTTGTGATTCCTTTCCCCATTATTGCATTTTGACTCTGAACTCCAGATTTAATCTGTCCAAATAATCCACTCCTGCGACTAAAGTCAACTACTAGAACTTTTTGATGTTCAGCAAATAGTAAGGCATTACAATGATTTAAATCAAATAACCAAATCCATATGAAATACACTACTTGTTATCTTTCCAACAGATTGATTTTCTTCCCTGGATCCATTTTAAGCTGCACTGCAGTTGCTAAATCAAAAATAAACTGAGTTTTCAGTCTAGGGGTGTGTTAAGTCTATGATTTCCATTACATCGCAGCATGCTACATATTAAAAAATGAAAACATGGAACACATCTTGAGTACAGAATTGAAATGGATTTTCTGATCTAGTCCCAGTGAATGGGCTCTAAAGTGCTGGCAACGACTGTAGCTCCTGGACTGTAATTGTCATTTGAGTTATTTCACAGTGGCAGGAGACTTTACACCTGTGGGCACAAGCGGGGACAGGCTGACACTGGTGCTTTTTGAAATTATTTTGGATAAGTGGGAAAGTTAATCACGTTGGTGCAGCTTGTCACCCTGTTGCATGTTTGTTAGAACATAACCTAACAAAGTGTTTTAAAGCATTTTTTGACTGTTAACTGGAACTTCAAGAGACTGTGAAAACAATTCTGGTTTCACAGAAATCACTCCTGTTCTGTTTTCTTCAGCAGCAGCAGCTCATCTCCACAGCATATATTTTGAATTCTCATGAGCATAGAAAACATCGCTGCTTTCTCCGTCCATCCAAAATCAGACTCCTGGGGCTGTTGCCCTGAGTTAAATGGATCTTATGTATTTCACAGAAAATGGAACTGGTACAGAACATAACCTGCCTTTCTTTTCTCCTGCAGCCTGGCTTTACACCCCCGAAAAAACATCGTGCTCACCGGCGGTGATGACCGCCTGTGGAAGACGTGGGGCTTCCCTGATGGGAACATCCTCCTGACAGGGGAAGGTCACACGGATTGGCTCTCAGGCTGCTGCTTCAGGCCCAGGTCAGTGCCCAGATTCCCTGAACTGGCCCTGCTCCCTCCTGGAGCTCCTTCATTCACTTGCCTGCTCTGCTGCCTCTCTGTTCTCAGGGGGACCCCGCACTCCCTGCTGAATTCCCAAATGTGTAGATAAAATGTTCCTCTGCCTTTCAAAGTGTTGACTTAAGACTGATTGCTTTTAGTATTTTGTACATCTTAAACTCTGTCGCCGTGCCAGTGCACGTAACAAGGAGTAATAAGCTTTTCAGGTCTTGTTGTATTCATTTTCTCCCTGTTGGTGCACTATGGCAAACACAGTCCCATTATTAATAATACTGAAAAGTTGACTTCTTGTATTAGGCATTATTTGTCATATGACTAAGAGTATTTGGAGTACCTAACAGAATAAGAATATGAGCTTTCCTGCTCTTTCATCATATGGATTTGAAGCTGAATTAATAAATGAAAGTGAGCACTGAAAATAAAAATTAAATATTTAAGTTACAAGGGTCATGGAAATAGGGCAAACATGAATTAGATTTTTTGGTCTTCCTGTTGAAAAATAGGACACCATTTTACTCTCAAAACTAAAATCCATTTGATAAGGCTGAGCTTCTATATGTTGAAATTACTTTGCATCAGATTTGTGAGGCAGCAATTTAAATAGAGTTCTTTACTGTTAATATAATAAAGGTCTACCAGGCTATTCACCTGAGGCTCGGTTATAAAAGGAGTATTATTAAGCCTTCAACTTTGTATTTTCATTGTGTTTATTTTATGAAGCAATATTAGCTCTCTTCTTCATGAGGAGGAAATGTATCCTATTTAATTTCATGGTTCCTCCTGATTTCTGAGTTTGTAATGAGCTACCAAAGGCACACACAGTCATCTAAACACAAGAAAATCCCCTCCTTCTTTTCAAAACCTCAAGAACAAGGAGTCACGCTTTCTGGGATGAATTAAACATGCACTTACTCTCCTCTTGCATCACTTTCTCCTGTGAGAAACGGGCTTTTTCTTAAGATGCTCGTGTTTCACAGTGTTCTCTTTTTCATGTGTACATCCTTAGAAATAATTACATTTAAAAGAAGAGGATAATATTTAACTTAAATAATTTCATATAATACAGGAGGAGGGAAATGGAAGGCTCAGCTTCTTGTTTTAAGGTGGTAGGAAAATTTGTCTATTGCTGCATGACAGATTTCAGAGTTTGTGAGTGCTGGACACGGTTTAAACTTGCAGATAAACAGAATGCTGCCTTTACCTCTTACCTGTTGTGAATATAAAACTTAGCACAGGGGAAGAAAGGGAAATACAATTAGAAGAGCATGTTATCATTTATAAAGCTGCTGGGCATACTAATCAGATTTCGATAATGCATTGTTACCATGACACCCGCTGACTCAGAGACTCAAAACTATTTTCTCATTAGTCTTTGACCAGAATACAGTCCTTTCAATAGGCTTTCCTATTTCTCATTCAATTATTGAAATTAAAATGAGTTGAGGTACATCATTATTCTCTTGCAGTATAAATTGACTCCTGCTGAATGCTCTGGAGTGATTCAAAAGCAGTGCTGTTAAAATATTGTCTTCTGTTACTGCATAAAATATATAATGTGGCAGAATACATTTAATAATAGATTTTTGGGGGGTTCTGATTTGGTTTTTGGTTGTTTTTTTTTTTTTTTTTTTTTTTTTTTTTTTTTTTTTTGATATGAGATTCATATATCGTTTTTTTCCGGAAGTAAAACCAATTAAGTAAAAATGAAGAGTCTTAATAGATTTTTCTTTTTCTTTTTCTGGAATCAAATGTAGACAACCTCTAGTTTTGTTCCCATTTTAAAGATTTTAAATGATGTTCACCCCAGAAGTGGAAAAGAGAAATATTTTTGTGCCACTGGGCTGTTAAATGGTGATCTGGGTGGAACTTCCAGAGTTCTACACTTTTTCCTGTTTGTCCTCTGTGAGATCATTTCTCCTCTGTGTTTCTTCTCTCTCTGTAAAATCAGGTCTAGAGCAATCTCCACCTCTGGTGTGAGAAGTGTTCTGTGTGCAGCCACACACGAGTCTGCTGTCAGGTCATCTTGGTCCAGCATCATGCGATAACCCACACTCTGACAGCCAGGCACTAATGATTTGAGGAGAATCCAGTGTAGAGCTGTGATGTGCATTTAACTGATGCTTCTGCACATACAAATGGCTTAAAATCCCAGAAATCTGGGTTTTTATGTGCTCACAGAGTATTACTTGAGCAAGGGTCTTTCTCATGGTTGTCTCTGTGCCACCACCATGTAAACAGGGATAAAGCTGCCAGTCTCACTGGTAGCTGGGAAGATCTAGAAGCTTGGAGCTAAAATGCTTTTGCGTTTACATGTCCTCAGTGTCTCCAAGAGCTGTGAGAGAATGGGCTTCCAGGAAGTAGCAATAAGAAGGTAAATGTGTGTTTTAGGCTCTGGACCAGATGTTACAGAAATGAGAATTGTCCTTTGAAGCTTTCTCAGTACTGATGTACCACAGTGTCCTTAAGGATCGTCACGGAGCCTTAGGGGCAAAGAGTTGTTGGATGGAGGAGTTTTCCCCCCCCCGCCAGTGACAATGTCCTTCATTCCACAATGATTTTTTGCTGAAAGCCACCTCTCTTTCACTTGTGATCAAAGCAGGGTGAAGTGAGAGTGTGCTGAGGCTCCGAGGCTGCCGCTGTGTCACTCCTGGGTCCGCATGAAGGGTCCGGGTGCCCCACGTGTTCTCCCTGCAGTGGCTCCCAGGACAGGAGATGAAGGGCAGCAGCCTGGCTTTGTGCATGTGAGGAGAGCAGAGCAGCTCCCTGCAGATCTGAGAGTAAAACATTGCCTTAAGCTTTTAAAATAAAAGTAAAACTTCAAACAGGTCCTGTCATCTGCAGCGTGCAACAGCTGGGAGGAGGGAGGAGAACAGTGCTTCCTTCTTTGAAACTCAGGTGACACCTGGTCAAACTTCAAAAACAAACAATGTTTTTACTCTGGTCTGGCTGAACACTGCTTTGCAGATGAATTAGCTGTTTCAAGCTCCTGTCACTATTGAAAAATTTAATATTTGTCAGCTTGCCTTTTCTAGATGTGAAGGAATGAGGGAGTCAGAATGTCTCCTGTCACGGTCATACACAGAAGCTTTGTGGTAACAATCTGGAGAGCTGGGGGAGAGCTGTGTAGTGCACCTGTGGGTGCCAGGTGACTCAAATAGTTGAAATAGCAGACAAAAATCTGCACCTTCTGCCAGTTTCCAGAAAAAGCTGAGGATGTTAATGCTGTACCTTTAAGGACCAAACTCTAATTACACTAAGATATTTCATAGCATGTACTAGATTTATTTATCTTTGTTACTAACCTTCCTGGGTGGCTAAAGAATCAAGCTCTGCAGCATAGCCGAGGTGTGTGTTAATGTCTGATAAAATCCCAGTGAACAGTAAAATATTGTATTCTTGCCCTGCATGTGTGCTGGTACAATATGTAACATCCTTAATATATTCATAAATATTAATCAATTCAACTCTTCTAAAATGTTTGTAGCCTTTTTCATGCAAACATTGTCTGGTTCTGTGGAATACAATGAATTTCTGAATTGAAGAGAAGTACAAACTGTAGGTTCAAAAAGCTATTTAAAACTTGCTCTGAAAGTTGTCAGATTGTCAAGTCCTTTGTAATGCCCTGTTCCCCTAAGGAAGAGGCAGAGTTTCTGTTGTCCTTTCTGTTGCTATTGCAACTCTCACAGTTACTGAGGAAAGAAATCAAAACTGTTATCAATTTATTATTATATAACAATTGCTACAGCAATTACCTGTAACTGTGTGGATTTTCTGTAAGTTCTATTGCTATTGGAAAACCTGGAGGCAGGTATTGCCTCCTCAGTAATTAATAAAAAAAAATTAAAGAAGAGATAGAATAAGTATATTCATGCATCAAGGAGGCAAATAAAGGCATGTCGTGTTTGATACCCCAGAAAAATGTGCCAGTGAGGGGAAGCAAGAGAAAGATGAAGTGTTGGACTGAAAAAACAGCCCATGTTCTTCCAGTGCAGAGGCAGCTCTGGGTGGTGTTTCTCAAAGCTGAAGGAGGTGATGTTACTCAGATGGAAACCTGTGCGTGGATAAAAGAGAAAGACAACCTTGTAGAGAGAGAATTTGCAGAATATATTGAGGATGGATATGAGAAATTGGAGAGAGATTGGATGGGCTGTAGAGGGAATGGCAATTCCAGGTGGGCTTGAATTCACACAAGAAGCTTTTAGGGGAATTCTGTAGCACATGGGAGCAGGCTGTGGGTGACTGAGCATTGTGTTGGCCTCTCAAGACCAAGTACAAAATGTTACTGACAATCCAGAGTGGGGAAAGGGGGCCAGGATAATGATATTTACCCAAAGTTTTCAAGAGCAGTGACTGATAAATATGGAATTGTGTATGTAAGACTCTATCAGAGTGGAAATTATTTTCTCATCATACAAAAACTCTTAGAAAAGTTTCTATAAAATCTTTTTAAAAAGCAAATTCCTGAGCAGAATTGAAGTCAGAATAAACTTTGAAACTGAAATTAATTCTTACTCAGGTAAGTCCCTAATTTTATTTTTTACATTATTTTAATTTCTTTTTTCATCTTATCATTCGTGAAGAAGCTATCCAGAGATGACTTTGTGTGGAAAAAGGATAGACTGAAAAGCCGCAGAACAGCAATTGAGGAAGGGAGGGAGGGTGTGGAGAAACTTCTGAGGAGTGATGTGAGCAAGGGCCAAAATTCAGGAGGAAAGGCAGTCCCAGAAGGGAGAGGCAGCTGGGTTTGATGCAGCCAGGCTCAGATGTTCTGAGGCAGCAGGCAAAGGCTGACACTGCTCCTTGCTCACTGCATCTCACAGGACTCTGTGCGTGGAGGGAAACATTGAGGAGCAAAAATCAGACTTGACAGCTTGGCAGGTCCAGACACCACTTCAGAATTTCTCAGTGGACATGTTTTTGTAGTTTGAGAGCCCAAAGTGCTTTGATTATCAAGGTGAATTACAAGGTCTGCTTCTTTATTCATCCCCCACCTCTGCTGCACTTGGCTCCCTGCAGACTGTGCTGCTGAGGAGGGTCCCAGTCCTGGGAGGTGCTGATGCATCAGTCCACACCAATCTTCTTGACAATCATAATCTCCTCCGGTATCAGTGTGTGGTGAGAAACAGCTGCACGGTATGAAGAGAGTCACATGAAATCTGATACTGAAGATAAATGACTGCTTTCTTGTTAAAAATTGCAAATAATGTTTTTTAAATAACTAAGATGGTACAGGGCCCACGAAGCCTCAGCAAATGAAAAGCACTTGATGCCGTACTGAGAAGAGTAGGTTCTTCAGTCACAGTAGCAAGATAATATAAAAAATTATACTAACATCAAATATATTTCTCCTCATACTTTAATAATTCCTAATGCCAGCCTTAGATTCATTTTTATTTCTATGAGAAGAAGCAGGAATTATCTATTATGCCATTTTGTTTAATGTACTGGCTTCCAAGATTTGATGCTGTAGTTAGTTGGTGAAACTAGGGGGACTTACAGAACAAACAGTCACTGCTGAAGTTACGACTCCAGGACCTACAAGATGTTGCTGCAATCTAATGTTTGTTTGTTTTAGTGAAATGCAGCAGCATTTGTCTGCACGGAAACTGTAATTTAACATTAAGCAGTGGGATTTGACTATGCTACTGCAGGCTCTTTCTTATTAGAGATATTCACGTATACTTTTGGGCTCTGTAAAAAATCTGTCCACAGGAAGAAATGAAGAAAGGCTCGGAGTCAGTGATTTTAAAGTGTTGGGTTTTGTTATCACCCATCTGTTACAACCACTGCCCAGGCTGGGTCAGCAGTCACACCAAGCTGACATTGTACATGTAAACCAGCAGGATCAAAGGAAGCTCCTGGAGATATCGAGAAAGGAACAGGCTGGAAATTCAGTTTCGTCGGGGACCGTTTCAAATCCCATTATGGAAAAGTTTCCTCACTGGTAGGCTCAGGGGCCCTCCTGTTTGTCATGCTCCAGATTGTTTTTCCGGTGGCATTAGAGCTGTGCGTCCTTTTGTGGGATTACTGCCTAGTCCTACAGAAGTTACACAGGCCCTGGACCTCCCAGATAATTCACTCTGCAGGCACCGTAGGGCTCTGCAATGCACTTCCAGCTGGTCAGGTACTTCTAGAGGAGTTGAATACTGAGCACGAGTTGCCCAGGTGGGCAGGAGATGTGCAGCACATCCCAGGGATATGTTCTGTCTGCACATTCAGGGAACTGCTGATTCATTATGGACAACACAGAAATCTTGGAAGTGGTTTTGTGATCAGTCAGTGTTTAGATTAGAGGGTTTCAGTAATTGAATCTTTCACCTGGGGAGCGAGGAGGTGAAGCAATGCAGAACTCAGTGGATGAGGCTGCTCAGGAAGCTGCTGTGCTCACCTGGGAGCCAGGGAGGAGGAGGAGGAGGAGGAGGGAATGTCAGCCTTCACCCTCTGCCTGGCCACTGAGCCAGCCAGACCGACAGTCCTCCCAGAGAAGGGATTTGGAGATTAGTGGTAATAAAAGGTCCATGGACATTTTTCTGCTGCCTTTGGAGTTGTAAATGCTGAGCTTCATGCTATGCATTAAACAAGGCTGAGACTTGAAAGCCACCAACTCCCCTCTAAGCATTAACATAAAAAAGAGTTGTAAGATTTGTGTTAATGACAAAGGCCTCTGCTGGCTATCAGTGGAATAGATTTATTTTGATTTGTGCCTTGAAATAGTCTTTAAAACCTAATTCAGGCCTCACTGCAGAACCAGATGGGTTTTATTTATCCTTTTACTACTACTGATAGCTATGAAAGAAACGTGAGATAGTGTGTATGTTCTACGTAGGGCTTTTGAACACTTATTTAGTGAAAAGGCATAATGATTTAATTTTTTATAGGATGTTGAATTCCTGCATAGTTCAATAAAGACTTTAGTTACCAGATTACATATTAAATTATCCAGTGATAAGAAACTTCTTTTGAGTGGCCCAATTAATTTTCAGTCATCTAACTGGCTTTGTGTAACACATCATATTTAGCAGTTGTTAAGGTGTTTCATCAAACTGAGCTAATACAGGAGTCAAAAGAAAAGAAGTTGTGTTCATTTATTCTGCAAGGAAAAGAAGTATTTCAAAAGTCTTTCATTCAGTTCCCCTGTGTACAGTGTACACTGTGTGCATGGTGTTTTCAAGTATAGCAAAATTTTAATTTCAAAAATAGCTTTATTTATTTCAGAATCTTTGATAAGCTTCATGTTTTTTATACAAGGAAACAGTCTTAACATCATTCTCTCTCAAGCTTACAAAGCCTACTATTTTTACCTCACAAATATGTTTGGGTGGGCATTAGATTTCCTTTGGGATTCTCAGTCTCATTATTTTTATCAATAAAAAGCCTCTGCTGGACAAAGGAATAAATCACATATAAATGAAATATGAGAGATTACATGAGAAGCTCAGCTTTTGCTTAGTCTAATCCAATATCTTTGGCCAAACGTCTCAATGTCAAAGGCTTTATAAGTATTCTACAGGATCAGTCTGGCAAAGAGAAATCAATAACCAGGTAATGGATTTGATTAAAATTTTTCCCCTTCCACCCACTCCCACAAGCCAAATGTTTCTACCCATACTAATCTCTTCTGGTACATGGAACTGTTGGTTATTCTCTGTGGGCTTTTGAGATGTGAATATATACATAAAGTATGTTTTAATTTCAGAGAGCTCTGTTAACTATTGGTGAGTATCTATTTCAAGAAAAAACAGTGTTTGTATCTAATTTTTATTTTCTTTAGAGAGCTCAGTTCTGCAACGCGCTTTTGGAAAATATGGACTGATAACAATTGTAACTTTGCTACAGATTTAGATCCTGATTTGTTATCCAGAAGTTGCCTTTTTTCTGCGATTCTGCCATGCTGAGGAGAATTTCCTCACACAGGCTGGGGTTCCCAGATGTCCAAACTTCTGGAGATTTTCTTTGTTGCCAAATCCTCAGGTCTCTGCTTTACCCCAGTGTTTCTCATCTTCTGGCTCTGAGCTGGTTCCAGTGCCGTCTGGAAGGTTTGCCTTCAGAAACATTTCATAATTAGGCCATTAATGTTCTCCAAGGATGTTACCTCTGCTTGAAAGAAGTAGTTTTCCCCATCAACAGAGAGACCAAAAAACGTTCCTATTGCACGGAACCTGAAGAGTCTATCATTATATTGATTTTAGAAAGCAAACAGTGTGCAGTTCCATAGTGTGGTTACTGAATAGGCTTCACTTTTCAGTGAAGTTCAGAGTGACCAGGCTTTGATGAAAAACTACCTTTGGCTTGTATTTCTTAGTTGGTGGAAATACTGACCACTCCGAGTTAGTGATTCACTAATAATATCTCCATTACAATAATTCAGCCGGCAGCAGGAGAGAAGTGCTGATGACAGTTGGAGTGAGGAGAGGGAGGAAGTGGTTGGCAGAAGCAGCAGTCCTCCTATTGAGCAATTCAAATGTATATTTGAATTAACTACAGGAATAAAATCCATTGTAATAAAATAATTTCAGCCCTTTGCTGAAAGTACTCTGTAGGTGCTTTCACAGGTGGCGTTACACACGTACTGAACTTCAACACCTGTGATTGAAAACCTGTTGATAAACTAAAGCCACTTCTAATGATAAATTTGCAGCCCCTCCATCACAGGTGCAAAATGTCTCTTAAAAGGATCTTTAAAAAAGACCTCAGTCTTCATACCCACACTGTGTGACCCTGGATACAGTAGAAATACTAACAGGGATAAAAAGTTAGCTAGTCTTTGTGTAGTATTGTTTAATTTATTATTTAATTACCTTATCTCCATAATTTATCATTTAAGTGTTATGTTTGCCCATAAAGTAAAGTTTTCAAATGTACTAAATGCTTAGCTTACATAGAAATGATGTTATTTTTCTTAAGTGATGGTCTTGTATGCTACATGCTCCCATTATCTGAATTTTAGACCTGAAAGCAGATGTATTTACTTTTGGGAGCTTTAAACCAATCTGGTA
Organism: Struthidea cinerea; assembly: GCA_013397865.1. Lineage (NCBI taxonomy): Eukaryota > Metazoa > Chordata > Aves > Passeriformes > Corcoracidae > Struthidea > Struthidea cinerea. The sequence continues at coordinate 622,921 of VZTI01002730.1, forward strand.
TTAGCTTGAAAAGACACTGTGATTATCAATTTCACAAAACAGGTGTCAAGTTTACTCTTTCTCTTTCTGACAAAAGTTGATTTAGTTTTTCAGAATCACTATTTTGATGTAATTGTTTTGACTTAAAAATTGCAAGGAAACTTTCTGATCAGCTGTGTGGGTAATTAGATTTGGTGTTTACTTGAAAGAAAGAAAGTAATTTCTCTATGATAACCACTTTGATAGAGAAAGGGTGGAGGAATAGTCAGTTGAAATCTCTTTATAGAGTATCAATAAAATGGGATATTTCTAAACCTATTAGTTCAGCTTCAGTGAAGCCTTGAGTGTGTTCTCTGAAAGTATTGCAGAAATTTGCCTGCTCTGCAAGGAGTTCTTGGTTTCTCTTCCTGCACATCTCCCTCATTTTCAGTTCCTGCAGCTCTTGCTGCCTGGGAGTCACCAGAAGCAGCTGATCAGTTTCGCTGATCATTTATTTAGGCTGTGAGAAAAAACTGTTGTTTACTGTGGTGGGTTCAGATTTTGAATAGTTTAGGTTTTCTTCTGGCTTCATCAGCATTTTGTGCTGGGGAGCTGGAGTTGCAGAGGGAGCTGCCATCTCTCCGGGGCTGGGGAGTCTCAGTTCACTGCTCTGATCCTGAACGTGTTGCTCTCACTCTGTTCAGAGTCGTTATACACGTCAAAACATCTCTCTTAATAGAATCTCTTGTGTTATGTTTCTCTGAGTGCAATTATAATCTTGATGCCTTTAACATCCTTGGTTCATTATTGCTTTCTTCCGTGCAATAAAGGCAATTGTATTTTCCCTCAAGTCTGCTGCAAGGGTTCTAGTGGAGTGGTTAAGGAGGTATCTGGGTTTGTTATGTTGTTAAAATGAGCCTTTCCTAAAGTGCAGCCGTTAAAATAACAAACATTAGTGTTAGAGTTGCTAGAGAATGGTAATTCAATTGAGGCAATATCCAAGATATTTGAATTGGAAATAACCCCCAAATATTTAGAGTGTTTACAAGATTTTGTCTGGAGCACAAACTCCAGGTATAAATCGCACAGTCATTTATTGTGTTTCTGTGTTTCCCCTCAAGCTGTGTGGCTGCAGTGATCTGGGGAAGTCCAGGTACAGAACAGTTGCCGTAGCACAGGTAGCAGAAGAAGTTATCCAACTGGGAATGAGCATCAGGACTTGGTTGACTGCTGAGGGATGTGGATGTGGAACCAAGTTCTAGTTTGTGGTAGTTACTTCCTTCGCATCTGAGTAGTGTGTATATAAAAGAAATGGGGAACAGAGGGAGAAGGCCGCAGTGTTTGTGTCTGTGGTTTAGATCACCTTTGAGAGTTGTTGGGTTTGAAGGGTTTTCTGGTGTCCCCCATCTCTTGAGCAGTCAGTGTTCAGGCTGCATGGCCTCGTGGATGAAAGTTCAGTTTTCATGCAAAGCCTTTTACAGAAAGGGTGGAAATCTATATTCACTTTGCTATTCTGCTTTCCTTTGTACTGGCCCAGGATTCTACTCATGTTCAGCATTTCCATTCCGCCTTCCCTCTTGGAGTTAGACTGTTATTGATCACTGTCTCCATTAACTCACCCTCCCCCCTGGGCATGGCTCAGTGAGATCATCACTTGCCCCAAGTACAAACACTGGGCTCATGCACTGTCCTGTGTGTTTTCTTGGCCTTCACTGTCAGGATCATTACACAGTGTGAGTTAAATATCCTTCCAGGGGCCTGGGAATGTTCAAATCCCAGTGCAGAACTTTCCACTGGCTGCGAAATCTCTGTGCACTCACTGAACTCTCTCTGCATATGAATATGCCGCTTAAAAATGATGCTTTGTACAAACATGCAAATGGGATTAATGACTGTGGTTCTTTACTGGCTATTGATTGTGATTAGACATCACTGGACCACCGTTGGGGGATGATAATGGGTTTAAAACGACTGAGCCACAACTTTGCATTTCAGAGGAACTGAGACACAGGATTATTGCTGTTAATATAGGTCATAAATCTGTTCTGTACATGGAATTCATGTATCTGAACTCCTTCCAAACTACATTTTTCCCTACTTCAACAGTCCTTCATTAAAATTTGAGGATTTGGAGTCATTCCAATGGAGGAAAAATGACCCAGCTGGATGGGGTGGCTGTTGAGATGAAGTATCACACTGTAATGGCACACTGTTTAATGTATGTCAGCAATATTGATTGGTACTATGCATGATTTTATGTGGGCTAAATACATTATTTTAAAAATTTAACAGTGTACAGAAAGACTTTAACTTACACTGGGTTGTTTGAGAGAAAGTGTTGGAATGGTGCAGAATAGATCTCATTTCTGGAAAATATGGTAGTTTTGCAATGTTTACTCGTTATATTTGATTTCAGGTAAAATAGTTATTTCTCATGAAGTTAATGGAGGAAGATGTAGTTGGCAGTAGGCTACAGGAAGGTGGCACAACTGGACCCAGGAACAGTTTGCCTTCAGCGTAAGAAGCCTTCATAATTGTTGGAGATATCACTGCCAAGGCTCCCACGAGCTCCCTGCTCCCAGCTGGAGGCCAGGATGCTCCTACCCCTTGCTAAATAGGTGTCTGATTTTGCTGTGGGGTGCTAGACAGGCATTGGCAGGAAGCTTTTAGAAAAGGCATAATTTTTTTTTTTTATGCGAAATAATTGTAAAAAGGTAATTCATTGCTGTCTAATTTTTGCCTAGAGCCCTGCATTCTGCAGTGCCTGCTGTCTTGCTGTCACATACTTTGCTACATCTAATCTCCAGGTATTGTAACTAGTTTATCTTTTGTCTTTTCATTTTTATTCCTTACCTGGTACGCTTCCCAACCCTCCTAAAAGCCAATTTTACATGTACTAAAAACTGCCTTCTACCAGGAGCCTAAATCATTTTAGAGTCTCATTTAACCACCTCTAATTACATGATATTGGGTGGCAGCTAACCCATTTTTTATACATTAAAGAGTCTAGCCTGCAGTGAATGGGACCACACTCAATATTTTTTAGGGGGCACCAAGCTCAGCTACTGGATTTGAAAGGGGCAGGCCTGAGTGGGGTCTGTGTGGATTGTAATCTGCATTGGAGCATCTGGAAAATAACAAGAAATCATTCTAACATAAATTCATTCTAGCAAAATGACTAAAAATCATTATAATGGTCCTGAATGTAGAACTAAAGGCTGTGTTTTTGTGGGCCAAAACCTTGGAAAAAAAGGAGTACTTGAGCACAGGATGATGTGCAGGTAAGAGCAGTGGGAAAGGCCTCAGGTGAAACAGGATTTCTCTGTGGGTTTGTGTGGTCAGACACGGCAGCTTCTGGTAGCAGTACTCAGTCAGAAAGGGAAGATGATTTAAAGTATGGAGGACTTGCTAAGTTGAAACTTGTTAATAAATGGCTTGAATTTGTTACCCCGAAGTTCATATATACCATACCAGGACTCTTTCTGGTTAGGAGCATGTTGTATTTAAATGTTTGCAGATGTGAAACTGCCACCCTTGAAGTGGGAAGTAGCCTCAAAGAAGTATTCATCGAGAAGGTAAACTTCATTAAAACAGAAGTTTACTACTTTTGTAGTGCCTAGTCCTGGTGTCTGTCTATCCAGAAGCAGTTTGGTGCCAAAAGCTTGCTTTCCTGTTTGCCCTTGATGTCACAGCCAGCTGCCAGCCATGTAGCGCGAGGGGAAACGCTTCTCCTGGCACAGGTCAATGTATGAGCAGGAAACATCACAGAAAGACCTCACAATTAGGTAATGTAGAGTGAAAAATGGCCTCAAGTTTTGCATTTGGCGTAGTACACATTGACAGGATTCCGAGGATTTCCAGCCAACAGCCTTATGGTAAAGGATTTTGCAGGACGGTTGCGTTTTTCTTCTCTGACAAAAAGCCATGTGCCATCCACCATCTGCTGGTTACTGCCTTGCTTCCTGCCTTTGGAACTGCTTCCTTGGCTTGCAGAAGTCAGTTTATAATTGATTTTGCATTTTTGAAATTTAATTTATTTTTCTCCTCACCTTTGATGATAAATGAGAAAAGAAAAGGTATTTTTGTATTTCTGCTGCTGAGTATTCTGGCATTCACCTTCTGTATAAATGACATTTCATGTCTATTATTGAAGTGAGTAAAATTGGGCTTAAGATTATTCTGACGGATGAAACATATTACAATTACTACATAAAATGGGTCTTAGACACATAGTCCACCAGGATAATTAAAGCAACACCCAAAATGAACCATAGATAAAAAAAAAACCCCTAGGGGTTTTAAATAAGAAGTGTCATTGTAAATAATTAATGAGTCTCAGAACTCCAGCAACAAAAAAGTGAACTATATCTCAACTCAGTTTCAAGGTTACAAAATCTTAGAAACAAAACCTTTGCTGCTGAGTGTTTTGTTCAAACACAAACTAAGAACATAAGGATGGCTCCCCGTGCCAGATTTTTCTGGACCAACATCCTGTTCCCAGCAGTGAGTACCAGGGGATGCCTCAGAATGGCTAAGAATAGGAAAGGAATTTGTGAGGTTTGGTCTTAATACCCTGCTAGACTCTACTTCTTATTTCAAAGTATCTTGAGCCAGATGCTGTTTCCATGTAATCCTTGGTGTATTCCCCTTCCAAATCTTTGTCCCATTTTCCTTTGGACCCGCAGAGAGTTGGATCCACATCATCCTTTATAAAGGAACTGTGCAAGCATCCTGCCTGGTGAGGCAGAAGATCACCTGTTTTCTTTTCAATCATTTTAATGGGAACTTTGAAAATAATAAATTGACTCCAACATTTTTAAAACTCATCCGAGTGTTCACCTTCTCTGGTGAGAGGAAAATGAGGAGCAGTGACAATGTAGGAGATCAAAGAAGAGTTGCAATGACTGCAGAGCTGAACTGATGTTTGGCATTTCCATCCTTTACATTGTTTTCAGTTCAACTGGAAAATGGAGTGTTTAAATACAGCTCTCATAGCCAAAGGTGGGACTCCTTTAGTAGATGTCCACTTTCCTAAGTGGAGTTGTCTGGATCCCTGGTTTTAACCTTGTTTCCAAGTGAATGAAGTTTACAAGGATGTATTTTGCCCAACCCCCTTGCACGTGTTCCTTATGCTCTCTTCCACTGCCTCTGGTAACTTGTAACTTGCAGGGTAATTCTGGCAAAAATTGAAAGACAGAAGTCTAAAGGATTGGTCAATTCTTGATGCATTTATTTTATCCACAGCTAAGTTGATGAAAGAAGTAGGCAAAAGATGCTTCCGTAGGTATTTGGTGTTCATTAGTTCTGTTCTTCATGGAATAACTTTTTTTTTCCTAGGCATTTTCTTTCTGTATCTTCCCTCTTTGACCTAGCATAAAATATCAGCAAAATTCAAGTAAATTTTAGCAGGGTTTGCAGTTCTTCCCTTGTACTTTACTGTGCCTACTGTCAACGTGTGCTGATATTGCAAATAACATAGAGGCTTTTAGAATTTTGCTTTAGAATAATTGCATGAATAGAGGTAAATAAAAGAGACATCACTTTTCCAATTAACTGGTTGGAATATTGATTTTAAAATTTTTTTCAGTTGTCGTGGTGAAAGACCTTACCCCTGTAATGTTTTGGACCATATATTTAAAATTTGTTGCTATGTTACTGATGCTTGTGTTGTTTAAGCTCCAGTCAGAAGCTGCCTCTTGCTGCAGCTCTTTTAGGATAAAAAACCTGAACACAGGTTGTGTTTGGCTTGGTTTTGCTTTGAGAACTGTTGTTGGCCAGCACTGTATGTAAGCCTTTGCTCACCACCTTTTGGTTTGGGCTGGAGTTGTCTGAGGGAAGGAGCTGTGTCTCAGTTTGTGTGCAGAACACTGGCTGTGTCCACAGCCCTATAGAAATAACATATATAAAAAATACATCTAATACATAATATATACAACAATATATATATTTTGTAATTTGTATGTATCTTACTTATATAATTTGTGTATTTATATATGTGTGTGTGTGTGTGTGTGTGTGTTGATCTCATCAACACATATGAATATCTCAAAGGTGGGTGTCAGAGGGAGCTGCTGGACAACTTCAGCGGTACCCAGAGACAGGATGAGGAGCAATGGCCATAAACTAAAACATAAATTCCACCTCAACATGAGGAAGAACTTCATTCCTTGTAGGGTGGTGGAGCCCAGGACAGGGCTGCCTGGAGATGACATGGAGTCTCCCTGTCTGGGGCTTATCACAGAGCTAATGATACAGATGGATTTCTCATTTATTTTGCTTAATTCAATATGACAATCCTTGTAAATGTTGAAGGATGGGATGCGTGGTCATGCTTGGCAGCTAATGTTGTAGAGCAGAAGAGCTTTTCTAAGCTCAGTGTCCACAGGGTCTTCAGAGGGAACCTGAGTAATCCCCTGGAGCAGCTCGAGGTTCAGATCTAAGTCCACTGTCCAGAAATATTTGAACCAGGAGCAGTATTTGAAGCTGCTTTGGCTGTTGACGTTAGGAGTGACACATTTACAGGGGAGCACTGTTGGTGTAGCTGTTGCCTTCACTTGACTGGCATTCTACAGAGGCAGTCAGCCTCCTGAAATGCTGTGAAGTGACTCTGTGCCAAAGGCTCATGTTGTTGCTGAATGAGAGTCTTAATTATTAATGTGTCTACAACTTGGGAAGTGTTAATGGAGAGGTGTCTTGTAGTGAGAAGAGTGAAGCTGGAAGGAGCAGGAATGTGGAATGAAAGGAAATGTGTGTGTGTGTTTAGAGTATGGGGGAGGAAAGATTTAAGGCTTTAGAAGTTAATGTTCCATCCCTTTTTGTGGAAGGTGGAATTAATGTTTCCAAAGTTTTTCCGCTCTAATTGTTCCTGGAAGAGCAGGTTTACAGTATCAATTAGGAATACCAGAAATCAGCTGAAAGGTAGAACTTTATGTGCTTTTAATGTTTAAAAAATGGTCTATCCATAGAGGCAGGACAGGGGTTACAGGTGCCATGGGCTCTCCATTGCCTAGAACTTTGGAAAGATTCTTCTGTACAAATAGTTTAATCAATGCAGGCATGTTTCATCCCATGTAGTCCTTTGGTCTGCTGGAAAGTATAAACAGAAAACACCCCAAACCAAACGTAACAAGACCATACAAACCCAACTGATTGGGATCCACAGAGCACTGTGCACAAAGGTGCTGCTTCTTTACAAACACACCGCATTTCTAGAAGTTGGCAAAGTTATTTGCATTTATGTGAATGTGTTTGAAGTGACAGAACAAGATAGGATTTACCTTTTTCTTGTCTCCTAACATCTTGCCTAGTTCTTTGATGTGTTTGTTAAAAAACAATTAAAGTGTTTTATTCACCTCTGAGTTAGATATACGCACACTGCACAGGATTTGTTGGAGCTTCCCCGGTTAGTGATCAGTCTCGAATTCAAATGGAGTTTATGTATATAGCTGCTGAGAATTAAGGCAAAGGTTCTAATGTCATATTTTCATATGTTTCTAATATCAAAATCAGCATGCATTTTGTTTGAAAATCAGTCATAAGATAGAGGCCTGTGTGGGTACCATACACAGTTAAACTGACAGCCTAAACCATTTAAAACAGCCACTTTTTCTGATATATTTGTTTCTTCCCCCCACATGCTCTTATAAGGAAAAATAGCACAGTAAAAAAAATGTTGCAGCATTACCTCAGAATTTGGTGTGTTTCTTTTTATCTCCCAGGACTGAAAAATGGTGCAAATCAGAGAAAGTGTGTCATTATTGACCAGCTATTAAGTAGACAGGGTTTTTTCTTAATAGCAGCATTTTGATTTAGATGTCTGACTTGGCTTGACACAGCACTTTCCTGTTCATTTTGTGTGTGTCTGGCCTGAATCCTTGTGTGTGCCGAGGGTTTCCTGACCACAGAGTGCAGCCCCTGTGCTGAAGCAGCCCTGACAGCCAGCATTCCCACCAGCACCACTTGGCTTCCCAGAAATGCTGGCGTTAAGTTCCTACATGGATAACCGCAGATCCTCTTCCTTTAATGACCTGATGCTTTTTTATGCACAGGGAGTTACGGGGAAACTTGTTTTGCAGGGGGCTGGGGCACTGGGTCCCTCTGTTCCTGAGTATTTTTTCCCTTTCTTCCACTGTCAGTCTGTCCCTCAGAATTGTTTCCTGCTCCACTTTTGTTTTCAATCTCCACTATTTTTTCTCCTTTTGATCTGTAAGGAGTGCTAAAGCTCACTTGTAACTCCTTCCTCTGCTGCAGATTGCCAAATTGAATCCATTTGAACTACCTTCCTGCTCATATCTGTTTTCTGAAAGATTTTCATCACTGCCTGGATGGTGTATTCTTGAAATTCAGCCCAAGGAACCAGTTCTTCATGTAGCATTTTGGGGATTATATATTAAAAAATGCATAAGCCATAAATCTCTTTTTGTGATTCACAACAGTGGCAGTGAATGTTTCCCTCTGAATCAATTGCAGATTTCATCAGTCCCACTTTATACCTGACTCTGAATTTGTTTTAAGCTCTTATTTCATAAATGTATAAGGGCTGTGATAATTTTTCATTTCTCTAATTTTATCTGTCTCCAGAAGTGAGATCTGGCTTATTAAAAGTGCACGTGTTTCGTTAACAAAAGCACATTTATTCCTGACAGCTCAACAAAATTAGGGTCTCCTCCAAACCCCTACTCAGACTTCAAGCCTTTATGCTCTGGTATATGTGACAAAAGCTTCAGAATTATACCTGTGCAATGTTATAAAAAAATGTTGAGAGATTAATCTCTCAGAACTTTGTCTTAGGCATGGGGGTGTAACTGCTTTAATGAATATTATAATGATATTTTCACAAAAAATAGCAACCTAAACCACAAGTGGTAAAAATAGTCAAAAACTTGGATAGGTGATCCTTTATAGTGGCAAGCTCCCCCTTAAGATCTATCAGGTAAATGATGCACATATTTCAAGCTGTCGTAGTAGCTACTTTTACCAAGCAATTCGGTGGACATCTATTGGAAAAGGAGGAAAGGGAGAATATAAAATAAAAGGGTTGATACCACAGGTCCCAGACCTTTATTTTTAATAAACTTCAGCAGTGAGTTAAATATCTCTGAGTGTACTCTTACTTGAAGTTTTACAATAGTGCTTAGGATCAACCCTTGAGCTGTTTTCAGTCCCCACAATTTTATATCCGGAGATTTGGAAGAAGGATTTCTACTGCCTGCAATAGGACCTTTGCCATTATTCAAATAAAAGAGTTTATTGGGTCCTAAGGGCAAGGTCATCTTATTGATGTTGCTCAGATAATGGCAGAAATTGGTCTGAAAACCTACAGCTGAACTATTTTTGACCTGTATTTTCTGTGTATTGTCCCCAAACATTTTTCCTGGGTGTTTTTGTTGTTTTTGTTTAGTATGAAAACAATTGAAACAAATTTTTGCTTAGAAAATGAAAACCTCCCTTATTCCTGGGAAGGCTGCATCAACTTTTTTCAATATTTTAAAAGAGTTTGAGATGAAGGCATTCTTGATGGATTCATCTAATTTTCATAGCTTGACAGGAATTATATTAGGAAGCCAAATTACAGAATACATGGATACATTTATGGCAGTGAAGCCCTGGGAGCTGTGAGCATGGCTTTGGAAATCAAGCCTCAGAAATCGGTTGGGAATTCTCTGAAGGGCTTATTGAGCATTTGATCTAGGGAGATACATGAATTTCCTATACTTGGATTTTCAGCAAATTCTTCTTGAGGTCGTTTGACAAAAATTCTCAAGGAAGCAGAACTGTCCTGAATAAAAAGGAAATTTATTTCACGAGTTTAAAAACTGGTGAAAGGATAGGAATGAAATGCCACTTTCAGAATGGAGAAATTAATTTCTGAGTCCCACAGGGATCTGTGCTGGGACTTGAGTCATTAAGATGATCTTGGAAATGGGGGAAGGGAATGAGGTAGATGAGTTTGCTAATTAGCCAGGGCAGTGAAAAGGAGCATGTGAAGAATGACAAGAAGAGATTCCAGTCTCAACAACTGATTTGATGGTGAAGCAGCAGCTGAAAATCTGTGCAGGTGAACGCAAAGTAAAGCCCACGGGAAGAAATGGTCCTAAGATAAGAACTGAAAATAGGTAAGAATGTGTCTAATTATCAGTACTCAGGAAGGAAATCTTGCAGCTATTGTGGCCAGTTTGCTGAAAATTTCTGTACAGTTGAGCCAAAGATGGTGATTAAATTGAAAGAACACAGAATAAAGCAGGACACAATGCCACTGCATACCTTCCTTGGGTACCTGTTCCTTCCCTTTCAGCTGAAAGGGTGCTGAGAGAGATGGGAAATGTGTTCCAAGGGCTGGAATCACCTCTGCACAAGGAATGAGTCGGGGTCTTCGTCCTGGCAGTGGAACAGGACAGGGCCCTGATCCACCACGGCTGGTGCCACACTTAGACATGGAGAAGGTGTGCTCAGTGTTTGCTTTTAATCACAGTAGTAGAATTAGCAGCATGAAATGAAATGAAGTAAGGTATTTAAGACCCCAGAAGAGCTTTTCACACAAGGCATAATTAAATTTTGGAATTCATTGACCTAAGAGATTGCAAGTGCCAAGGGTTTGCATATGTTCAAAAATCAATTACTCATAGGGGGAAAAAAAATCCATGGATTCTTCTTAAGCACAAAGAAATCCTGAGCCACAGGCTAGGTCTGGGAGGGTTTAATAAGAGAATCACTCCACATACTTTTTCTTATTTTTTTAAGAATCCCCTACTAGTTATATAAAATGTTACAGATGGACTCTTAGTCTGAAGCCATATGTCCATGCTTAAAGGAAACAGAATTATATTAGTTCATATCTGAGCTTTGGCCAAAAAAATCTGAGCTGAACTCTGTATTTTTCATTTATGTAATGTATCGGTGACCCCAAGAGATGGTAAATGTGTTGAAGTGTTTACACAGAGTTAGAAAAATTAAAATTAGGATGCTTTTAAAAAATAAATTATATGTTGAAAATGGTATGAATTTAGGAAATTAGAAAATACTCTTCCCTGAATCTGTCTTTTTGTATTTTGAAAGCAGTCCTCTGGGCTTACGTTATTTTATTGATGAACTCAGGCTACAAAAAGTAGGAATTTATTTGAAAGCTGTATTTACTTCCCTGTGGGGGATAGCTACTTCCTATCTCCTTTTCTTTTGATAGAGTATTAATACATGGACACTTCATCTATAATGTGTCGGAAAACTGTGCACGCTAAAAATAGGAATGTTTCCAAAGATCGCTTTTGTTCATGTGTATTTTAAGGTAAAACCAACAACTGCAACTTAACCTGTCTTTCTAAACAGAGTGAAATTATTTTGCTTGAAAATTCCTCACCTCTCTCCTGGCTCAAACCTGGTTTTATTCCTTGAGCAGTGGCACCCAGCTGGTGACATCGAGCGGTGACACCACGGTGCGGATCTGGGACCTGTCCAGGCGCGGCTGCATCCTGACCCTGCGGGGCCATTCCCGCGCTGTGCGAGCCTGCTTCTGGCACTCCTGCGGGGACTTCGTGGCCTCTGCCTCCATGGATGGCACCAGCAAGATCTGGGATGTTAACAGGTATGGAGGCTCTGTGTTCACTAATGGGTACCTTCATTAATAACCAGGCTTGTGTTTTAGCTCCCCATCGATTCGTGGAGTTCACTCGGAGAACACAGGGAAATTAAAGGCAGTGCTGGAAAAAACAGCCTCTGATGGGATTACTAGATAAAAGCTTTACTAAACAGGGAGCTGGGAAGGACTTAAATTAACATAGTGCCCAGCTGGAAGTATTTGCTTTCACTTGGCATCCGTTATTCTTCATTGCTGGTTTTTTTTAAGGTAAGAGCTTTGTGGAACTTCAGTATGTAATTTGAATAAGTAACTGAATAAAACTTTCAGTAAGTTTTCTACATACTGTTTCAAGCTTGTGAGTACACAACCGAGTTTAAGGTTAGCCAAGTGGAAATTTATTTTAGTCATTATCTGTGTTTCAGCAAGGTGACTCCTGATTAATAAATCAACGTATACCTTCTTTATTATCCAGGGAAATGCATTTTTATGAAGGTGCTTTTAGAATATCAGTGTATTTGTGCTTACCAATTAATTATTAGTTACTTAACTCTCTCCAGTTGTCTTCAGTTTTGATTAACTTACACCTTAAAGAAATGGGATGGATTCATCTCTTTTCAAACTATCTCCTCTGGACTCCTGAATTACTGTACTGTACTAGGTCTGATTTTTAAGAGCTGAATGTCATCAGTCCGCAGAGAAGTTTCCAGTCCTATAGGCCTTTTCCCTGGTTCTTTATTATCCAGTCCTAATGGATTTTTTTCCATTTCCTATCGGTCTTTTTCTTCCTTTGCATTTGAATGAGATGAAATACTCCTTCAAGAGTATTCAAGATTGTTGGCCACTGCAGGGGAAGGAGCTCACTCAAAAAGCAAGGGAAAATTTCGTCTTCCGTTCCTTTTTCGTAAATCCCTCCCAGTCTGCTGCAATTGCAGTGAGCCCTTAGTGGAGACTTTTCAAACTGTTGTAATTCATCCAGATTTCATTGAGAGTTAATTAAAACTCTGTCCGTATCGGATTTCCAGTCTTGCTTTCAAACCATGAATTCAGGAAGCATTAAATGATATTAAAAATATGTTTTCAAAATGGGATAACTAACCTATCCTTTCATGAATTATTCCAAATTATTTTGGCTAAAAAAAATACTAGTTAAGGTTTGGCAAAGTTCAAGCCAGCTGAGTGGTGGGTTTTAGAACAGAGATTGTCAGACAGTTCTGAGAACAGGTGATGCTTCCACCATTGCAGTAATAAGCATTAATGGTCAGTGTTTTCCTTAGAAATGGAAACAGCAGAAATCTAATGTATTGTTGCCTCTTTTCTTAACTTGTTGTAGATTTCTAATGCTTTGATCATCCTTTATGGCATATTCATGACCTTTAAGAAATAATACTAAGAATAGCTTTAATTTGATGTCAGAATGGGTTTGAATTTGCATAGACAAAGGTTTTGTTTAGACATTTGAAAATGCCTTCCCTTCTGAGGAAGCTTTTCTAGTCAGAGGAATCAAAGCAAACCTTCACCACCAACCCATGGTGCCTCCCACTCACACTCATCATCAACTCCCATTTCTGCCTCCAGTCTATCTGAGCTGTGCTTTGCCTGTGAAAATAAGAGAGTAACATCCCAGCCATGATGTGAAAGGCTGACTATCCGTGTGGAATTATTGAAACATCAAAAATTATGCAAAATCTCAGTGGCTAAAGGCAGCAGGAAGTGGCATAAAAATGTGACATAGTCTGATTAAAATAAGGTGTATTCAGAGTAGGAAAAAAAAGCCCCCATGGGAGTCCTCAGTGCTGGGTTTTTGATGTGTTGCCAGTAAAAGCCATGTGCTGGGTGCTGTTGCACTGCCGCAGTGCAAAGGCCAGGTGAGTTCTGCTGTGGTTGGTTCAGGTGAGTTTGTAGAGCTGTATGTGGTGTAGGCACTTAGTATGAAATGAGGACTGTGCAGAAATGACAGACCTTTGAAAAGCTTCTCTAAAACGGGTTTGGTGACAAGATGTGGCTGTTTCAAGCCATAATCCATCCTGGTTCTGCAGAACACTCAGCTGCAGTTGGGCCTTGTGCCCGTGCTGGCTCATTCAAGTGGAAAATCAGCCTGTGCAGGATGTACGGCAAGATTTGGAGATGAGGGAAGGCTATAGACAGATGAATGAGCTGGTCGTTTCCACTGGATTGTTAAATTGCTGCTGTTATATTTGGAGCTGCTCTACAAAAGAGCCTGCAGTGAGCTTGGGCTCGGCTGTGCTGATTGCTGAGCTACCTGGCCGAGTTTGCAGCACCGATCCAGCTGTTCCAGGGTGTCCCCTGTAAATGTGCCATGAGCTTGGAGTTCTGCGGTGTGAACACAGCCAGCTGGGCTGGGCACCACAGGAATGCGTGCCCTCCTCAGCCTCCCTGCCAGCCTGGGGCTGTGTGACAGCAGGAACGTGGAGCAGGCTTTCCGTGGTTTATGATGCTTGGAAAGTTATTTTTCTCCCCACCCCCACAGAACAGGTGCTCATCCAGGTGCCAGTGTCAGCATTCTCCCTCTCCAGGTGCCACAAGCTCTGAGCAGGGGACAAAGCCCAAGATAACATTCTTGTGGGAGGATAATAATTAGTGATCACAGTTAATCTAGTGGTTTTATTCTTTCCACTAACAAGGAATTAAGATTTTATAAATGAGAGCTGTCTTTCTTCCTTAATATTACATATTTGGATGGATGCCTGCTTTCAAATTGAATGGGCCTGGAAAGCAGCAGATTGTAGGGGAAGAAAAGCAAGAAGGATATCAAAGCTATCACTGCCACCTCTCTGAAAGAGATATGTTGTAAATAAATGCTACAAATAAAAATACATCCATTTCTGTAGTGGGTGACAGTTATCTTTTTATTTCCAGCTTTCAAACAGGCCACTTTTATACATTAGAAAACATAATTCTCTGTAAATGTTGCATTTGAAAAATATACATCATTCTCTGTAGTTGTAAACTTGGTGTCAAGAAACTGGGGAGGCTGTTTGCTTTTTAGCACCAAAATCCAAGGTGCAATTTGCACAATCATCAAATCCATTACTGGAGTCCAAAGAATACAAGATGCAACATCTCTTGAATAGGAAAAGGTTGCCAGCAGTTTTAATAAATTACCTAATTCTTTGCCAATGGTAAGAAAATTCTGCCTACTAAATATTTGAATTTTATTTTATTAGAACATGCAATTACGGCTAGGGTTTTTGTTTGGTTTGGGTTTTTTTATTATTCACAAATGTTTTTCTTCTGTGTATGCTGGAAGTTTCAATCATGTATCAAGCCACAAGTGACATTCCTACCAGGAGGATAATGTGAAGTAGCTTTGTAGTAAACTATGAGCTTCTGGACAACTTATGTGCCTTCTATTTCAAGATACAACCTGAGTTCAAGAAATAAAACAGAAAACAAACAAAACTCCAAGCCCCTTCCTTCTTCCCTGGAAACACAGACACATGCTGAGACACAGCCATGATCTAAGCTACTGAAGGACTTGAGGGGGTCTGAGTTCTGGAGTTGGAACTTCCTGATGCTTTCTGCTGGGAGAATTGGTTGCTTTTAAAGGAAATGAAAAAGAAAATGGTGTAACATTGGGAAGGGGAGTGTAGGGAAGAAAGGTAACTCATGTGCCTGCCATGGCTAGAAAAATTTAAACCAAAACAAAACAGCAAAACAGGGGCATATCTGCTACCTTCAAAATTATCCCCACTTTTTAATGATTATGGAAATAGGAAGCTGGAGAAGAAAGGGAGAGGTTTATAATTTGTGACCAGGATTTTATTCAGCAGCATAGCTCAGGTTGAAAATATACAGCCAGTTATGTTCTAGCTCAGCAGACAGTTCCAGGGGTGTTTTCTCAGACCGTAAATTCAGCACTGTCAAAGTCATTTTGGCAGGATTAGTTTCAATTATCCAGTGGTAAATATCATCAGAGATGTACAGCCTGATCTCTGATACGCAAATCAAACCGAGCATCATATACCTCATGTAAACACAGGCGGTTGTTTAGCTTTGCAAACATATGCTCTATACTGAATGTTGAAGGCAAACATTGTTACTTATGCTTTGAGCTTGGGAAATTGTTTGCCACAGTCAGAACAGTCAGGATTGGTTTTCTCCAGTTGATCCATTCTGCACGCATTCGACCAGTTCTCTATTTTTCTCTACTTTCTTTCAGTAGTACAAAATATGTGGAATTAGGCCACCAAGAAATGCAGTAGTGCTGTCCTGCAGCAGAGCCCAGGATGAGGAAGTGTTTGTGAATTGGAGCCATTCCTGGTTGCTGTTCCATGATCCATCACTCATTTGTTTTCCTTTTCCATTAACAGGGCAATTTTTGTCTACTCACGGAAATTTCTCCCATAATGAATTTTATTTTAAAATTATAAAACGTGTATTTACCTCAGTCTTCAGTCATTTCTACTATCTGGTGGTGCATTTGTTCAGGTGCCAATAGTAGAAGTAACTAATTGTGATTGTTATTAATTCTCCTGTGCAACGTCTAGGATAGTGTCCTGCTACTGAGGTGTTAATATATTTGTTTATTTATTTCCAAATATACAAAAAAAATTGTTGACACCTTTTGCTTCTCTCCAACAAGACTGGGCATTCTCACGTCTTTGCCCAAGTGTCAGATGTATCTGACATTAATTACTAGTTTGTATAAATAATTCCTCCTTTTGCTCCTAAACCTCTATTAAAATTCTTATCTCCCGTTGTGACTTCTCTCCACTTGGTAACTGCTGTTTATAGTTTTGTTTCTTCTCATAAGAAGCATTTAATTTTGGAAAATTTAGGGTTAGTGTTTAAAGAAATCAAGCAGGGATGGATTTTGTTTAATTAGAAGCCCCTCGTCAGCTACAGCTTTCTTTGGAGTGATACCATGGAATGATACCATGCAACGACAGCCCTGCAAGTGTTTTATCAATACACATCTTGAGTGTGTGCACTGCAAGACATGGTTAAGCTGATTTTGAACTGCTGTTATACTTCGGGGTGGTTTTTTCTCTAGTTTCACTAAATTAGTAATTTAATGTTGCTGGAGTTGCCAAGTGGACTGGTCAAAATCTTTGCTTTGTACCATCAGCGCCTAGGGTTTAGCCTGGCTTCTCCTGCCATCCTTGACATTCATGCTCTGTTTCTTTTTCTTCCTTTTCCCTTAGATGATGGACAGCTTTGAAATGCAGTGTTTACTCTCAGATTTGTAGGGTTTTTTCACCACACCAAATGCATCCGTATCAGGATCCTGTAAAATCTCCTCTGAAGGAACTCAAGGATTTTCTGGTTTCAGAATGGAGCTATATTTTCACATTTTGAATCAGGATGAGTGTGTGTAGCCAGTCCTTGTCCAGATACCCCATTTGAGGTGACACTTGTCTGACTGGCTGCTCAGTGGGACAGAAGCCACAAGCTCTTCTGGCCAGATCCCACATTTAATTGATTCCAGTAAAAGTGGAGCTAATCTATTTTCAGAGAAGACAAATGTCCTCCAGGAAATTAGAAGGCAGGTAGAAGAACTCAGAGGAAATGTGGAAGGACCATTTTTGGGTAGTTTGTAATGTCTCTCCTGACAGCACAGCAGGAAATGCTTGCCATTTTGATAAAGGAGAATTCCCTTTGGAATCCTCCAAGGAGCACTGCAGAGACAAGCTGCTATTAATCCTTCAAATCAAAACCAGGCCTGTGCCCAAGTCTCTGAATTTATAATTATGCTACAATTCCATAACACATTTTTCAGGATCAGGAAAGTCTAAAACCTAGTTGTTATAATTCCCAGAGAGCCAATTGTAAAAAATCAATTTGAAAATGCGAATTACCAGGGAAAAAAATTACATTCAAAGCAGAGCTATTCAGTTAAGGGGAAGATATGGCTAAATCCACAGAATACTGGACGAGATGAAGCTTGAAGTACAAAACTTTACAGGAAGTGTAGCTTGAACTCCATGTTGTAAGCTTAAATCACATTGTGGATGTAGTACGAGACAACATGCCGCAGTAATGAGAAATGTGTATTATGGCCACGTATTTGCAGGTCCCAAAGGCCAGAAGAATCTTAGCTGATTCCCATGGAATGCCTACGATGGGCAAGCCATACCATTATTTACATCTGGTGAAAGTAAACAAAGAGGTGAAGGGCTTTACTCGAGGCCGTAGGGTGAGCTACTACTGAAGCCATCATTAAAACCCTGACTTTCCATTCCTTGAGGACGGTAAAAATATGTCAAAATTAGTTGTCTTCAAATCTTCCTACTGGGTGAGAAGAAAGAAAATCAGAATTGGATTTTCAGTAATAATATAGATCCATGAGAAATCGATGTTTATGTGATTATTAATGACTCTGTAAAACATGACAGGAGTTGTGTGACATCTGCTGAAATATTTGTACTGGTGGCTGTTGGCTACTGGTCTAGATAAATCCATGTTCTCTCTAGCTTTTGCTGGAACCATCTGTGGCAATTTAGCCTGTGCACAGGAAGCATATTTGAAGATCTTAGTAGTTAAAGTGATAATTTTTTTTAAAAAATCAGAATATTTTTCCTTTTTTTCCTAAAGCATTGAACACACAGAAGTGTAAGTGCTTTGCTTTCTGATTTCTGCTGCTGGTCTTGAACTGCACAGCACAGTTTTTGATTAATGGAGGGGGAAAAAAATCAAGTTACTACTTTTATTTTTTTAAAAACTGAAGCTGAAAATGGAGCTGCTTTCTAAAGTGTCTGAGTTCTGCATATATTTCTTGGTAGGCTTACCTGAACTCTACCAGAGTTAGCTACATAATATCTCTTCTATGGAAAGATAGTGGAGAAAGTTGCACTTGATTTCCATAAATGGCCGTAGAATTTTCTGATCTCAGAAGTTTCCTTGCTTCCGTTATTTCAGCATCCAATATGGCTTGGAAAAAACATACTAGATGCAATTGTTAGTGGGTTTTTATGTTCTAGCTGTCCTCCTTTAGCCCAGATTCCCTAAGCTCTGTGTAGTTGGCTGAGAGGCTCCTATTGGACAGCAGGAAGCTTTATTTGAGCTGGGAAGGAAATGTGCTCCTCTGAAGTTGAACACCTTTGTGCTTGGTGTCCCTCCCTTGTCCAAACACCTCCTCGATTCCCTGGCAGGTGCTTCAGGAGCAGGAGGAATGAGGGAGGTAAAACTGAAGCTTCCTTCCACCAAGTCCTAACCAGAGCAGCTGGCAGGTCTGCAAAGCTGAGTCCACTTGGATTGTGTGCACTGGAGGAGACTCAGGCGCTGCTTTTTTCTCTCTCTGACAATGTGCAAGATGAATTTTTGGTCTTAATTTGCAAGTGTGCAGATATTATAACCATGGCTTCTGCAGAATGTTAGTCAGATCTGGACAGGGTGTTTCCACTGTCCTGCGTTCAGAACTCAAATGCAGAGGATCAGCACTGCAGGCATTCAGCACTATTGAAGTCAGAGTATAGTTTTCCACTCCGTATCCAGGCTCATTATCCAGGTGTTTTCTTTCTCCCTCACATTACATGCACTCATTACTGGCAGGCTTTTCTTTACCTAAGCTGTTTTCCTAGAAATACTGACTTACAGTATCTCCACCAAACCAAAAATGAATTGTACCAACAGAGCAATTCATAGAGCAGTGAAAACTGTCAGATATTATTACAGAACTCAGTGAAGACAACAGCTCATTAAAATGATGCATTTCCATCATCACACCCATGTCCTGTCAGTACCAGTTAGTGCAAATATTACACACACAGTCTGTGATCCATGTTCAGGTGGAGCACTGTCACCCAAAATCCCCGTGTGCTGCAGCACAGGTAACTGTAGCTTGTTTCCCTGCTTGTCTCCCAGTGAACTAAAAAGAACATGAATACATCTCACTATTCATAAGCAGCAATACTCTGACAGGCATAGCCACACACCCACCTGAATGTGAACTATTTTTAGCTGCTGATGTCTCCTGGTTTGAAATTAGATGAGTCGGTCATTTGATTTCAAAGTAAAAGTCTGCTGTAGTGGATGCCTTAATACATGTAAATTCCTCTTGGAATTTTTTGAGTTGTTGTCCTCTGGCTCCAGGCAGTCTTCAGACATGTGTGTGTGTGTTTGTCTTTGTGTGATGCTTTTGGGGTTTATTTTTCTTCCTTTTTATTGTTTTCTTTTGGTGTTACACAAGATTATTTTTTCTCCCAAGTGCTGGAACTCTAGTTGTGCATCCTGTTAGAGCGAACTCTATTCATCTTCAATTAGCCTCAGCTGGAAAAGGAACACAAGTCACATCTTAGTCCTTTAACAATTAATTCTTACATACAAAAAATGTGGCCTGGATCTCTTATTGACATTGGAAGACACTGAATTGTGTTTGTACTTCCTTAAAATGTGGATAAATACTGTTTTCAGCCCAATAATGATTTCTTTTGTCTGTGGCAGCTTTCAAAAATCTGGGGCTCGTTTCTGTCCTCAGTCTTTACATTTCCCTAAGTGGTCAGACCTGATACAAGTAACACAGCTTCTTTGGTGTCCTGTGTGGGTTATTCTTTGAGATGCATCTCCAAATGCTCAAGCAGACTGAGAGCTATAAAGTCTGTTCCCACATGATCCAAGTGGTTAAGCCTGTGAATACAGCAGACACGACCACTCTGACACTTCCCAGGAAAATAAGGAGGGGGGTTTGCCTTGATGGAGGTGAAGATCAGGATGAAGCAAACAAAAAAGTTGGCAATTTCCCTTCTGCACTTCAGTATTTCTAGGTTTTCTGATGTGAATTGAGACACATCATCACACAAAAATCCTGTTGTAGGCTGACCAATATCTTTCCCAGCTAGGAATCAATTCACCATCTGCAAGACAATTTTTATGCATCTATTTACTGAACTCAGAGGCTGCAAAGGCATATGTGTCTGTGGGAAACCTATTAAATATGTATTGGAATTATCCACTTGATGCAAACCCAATGAATTTCTTTATATTTTTGTGTCTCTTTCAAGCATATTTCTGTCACCAACACAAATATTCTAGATAATGGAATCTTAACATGGAGGCTGCTGTAAAATGTCAACGAAATTTGTGAATTATTTAATACAGAGCAGACGGTCACAGAGTGTTTCTGTGCCATAAAGGGCGCATGAGTTTGCTCTACACCAGGAACATAGTTGGAATCAGACTTGTATCCCTGCTCTGAAATTGAAAGAAAAGATAAAAATACTGTGTGTGATCTGCAGTTACGTTCTGCCCCTTAAAAAGCCCTTTCTTTAGATTTTTTTTTTTTTTTTTTTTT